>PVKP010017313.1:0-46402 GCA_004027715.1 Plecturocebus donacophilus
AAAAAAAATACTCAGGTTTAACTATTCCTTTGGGTCTTCATTTTTTTGGAGCTTCCCGTTATGTAAACCTTATATTATATAAACTATGCTTTTCACTTGTTATTTTGTCTTTTGTTATAGGGGCCTCAGCCATGAACTTAGAAGTGTAGAAGGAAAATCATTTTTCCTCTTCTCCATTTGGTTTCTATGAGAGACAATGAAAGGAATACTTATAGGAGAAATACATCGAAATTTAGCAGCCTAGGCTAACAGTGCCTACCTCTAAATAACCCAATGACTTACATAATAGCTATTTATCTCTATAGTCAGTGAATTTAGACTTACAGAAACCACCAGATGTCAGAATTCAGTGCAAAAGTAGAAGCGTCAGGTTTTTCTATAACTCCTATACTTGCAGTTTACTCTCCCTATAACCTTGTAATGTTTATCTTTATACTGATAAGGAAAAAATTCACCTCGTGTTATTCTTTCATGCCTATTTTATGCAGTACCGAATAAATCTAATAAAATGTGTTGGGATTGTTCCATAAAGCATTCTAAAACCTCTTATTCCCTGTAGTTGAATTAGAGATTTTAGTAATTAATAAGACACATGTCATGGTAAAAAAACAGAATCTGAAATTTAAAAAAATGTTTTATCTAGGATTCAAAACAATATTTTGTTTCAATTATACTATATGCTCCATGAGATCTTTTTATTCTTTTAAATTTTAGTGATGCTCCTCTCCCTGAGTCCACATGTTCTCATTGTTCAACACCCACCTATGAGTGAGAACATGTGGTGTTTGGCTGTTCTTGTGTCAGTTTGCTGAGAATGATGGTTTCCAGATTCATCTAAGTCCCTACAAAGAACACAAACTCATCGTTTTTCATGGCTGTGCAGTATTCCATGGTGTATATGTACCACCAAAAGCAATGGCAATAAAAGCCAAGATAGACAAATGGGATCTGTGAAATCTTATACTAAGCTTGTCTCACTGCTGACTCTTCTGGGCACCGTGGTACCATACCTAGCAGCTAGCCCAGTAGCTAAGAATAAGGAGGTGCTTTGTTGACTAAATAATTAAATTTTGGAAAATTTACCTTCTATCAAAATACAACAAATTAATCTTCTATAAAAATAGAAACTTTTATTTTTATTTTTATATTTTTTGAGATGGAGTCTTGCTCTGTCGCCCAGGCTGGAGTGCAGTGGCATGATCTCAGCTTGCTGCAAACTCCGCCTCCCGGGTTCACACTATTCTTCTGCCTCAGCCTCCTGAGTAGCTGGGACTACAGGCATGTGCTACCACGCCCAGTTAATTTTTGTATTTTTAGTAGAGATAGGGTTTCACCATGTTGGCCATGCTGGTCTCCAACTCCTGACCTTGTGATCTGCAAGCCTCAGCCTTCCAAAGTGCTGGAATTACAGAAGTGACCCTCCCCACATAGCCAAAAATGGAAACATTTTATTGGATCGAATTGTTAATATGAAGATCAAAGGAGATGATGTATTATTTTCATAGTCTTTAAACCTTTAGTGTCATGCCATATTCATTAATGTTATTCTTTTTTTTTTTTTGCTAACTAAAGCAACTGGATATAACAACAACAACACAAAATGCTACAGCTATAAGCCTTGTAACTAAGTATGTCTTCTCCTTGTATACCCCCACCGCTCTCCCTGCTCGGGCACATGACAACCTGGAATGAGCTACCTACATTCTGTGTTATTTTGCCTCTGCTCCTGAGCATGGACAAAAAGAATCAAACAGCTCATCTAATGAATGTCACCATAAACTGCTGGTTAGACTGCAATAATACCGCTAAACTATCTATAGCTTAAAGCAAAGGCGTATTTCTTCTTCACTCTTTATGTTCATTGGTGTGGGTTCTTTTCCATGTCAAACGCAAGACACAGCTGCCACTGTTTGGAGCATTTGTCAGTTGTTGTGACAGGAGAAGAGAGGTTTGGAGGGTTTTCACTGGACATTTAAATATTCTTTCTAGAAGTGGCACTCAGCCACTCAGTTAATTCATTGTCTAGAAACAGTTACATGGGGAATAAGAAATGAAAGTCTGCCATGGGCTCGGAGGGAGAAGAACTCTGGGGAAATACAGGATGAAGAACACTTATAGCTACCGCACCTGGATCTTCAAAGAATCCCCCAAATCCTACTTGTCCTTAATCTTTTCTCTTTTACTTCTATTTCCCACAAAAGCAATTTCCAACCTTCTCATTGGTTTTCAGACTTCCAGTTTAGCAACTATCATCCAGTCTCTTAAGATGTCTGTCCATCTAGTTCATGGAAAACTGGAAGCTATCAACGCCCACCATGTGGTAAGCTGTGAGAACGGGAATCATACCTGTCTCATTTGCAATTATCCTTTCTGCCTATCACGCTAGCTGTTGTTAAGTAAATATTTATTGAAGGATTTTTAATTATTACATAAATCTGAACCCTCTGTCCAGGTTTCAATGATCCGATTTTTCAATTATTACATAAATCTATGGTAGGCTAATAAATGGCCCATCAAGAGCTATTCAAGTCTGAATGTGCTTGCACCTTTTAAATTTTAACTTATATGAACAAAAGGAGTTCTCACAGATGTGATTCAGGATCTTGAGATGAGAAGACTTTCCTGAAAAATGCAACCATAATCATCTTTATAATGTGGACACAAAGGGATATTGACACACATAAAGACAGAGGAGAAGGTGATAAGAAGATGAGGAAGAGAGAGATGTGAAGAGGCTAGCCTTGAAGATTGAAGTGTTGTGGCACCTTGTTGCCAGGCAAGGAATGCTGGCACCCATCCAAAGCTGGAAGAGGCAAGGCATAGATTCTTCCCTGGAGCCTCAGTAAGGAGCTTGGTCTTGCTGACACCTCAATTCCTCTGCCTACTGATAATGATTTTTAACTTCTGATCTTCAAAAGTGTAAGAGAATAAATGTGTTGCTTTAAGCCATGAATTCTGTGATAATTTGTCGTAGAAACAAGTATACATTGGATAGATTTAACATTTTTATTTTCTAGAATTTGTGCACTGAGCAAAAAAAGATTCCTATACTTGAAAATGTTTAATATTAACATAGAAGTAAAAAATGTGTTTTGATTTTTATCCACATGTACTTGTTACATTTTGGGAAGTTACAACACTTGCAATATTGTTTTACTTCCTTGAAATGAGTAGATTTATAACTTTAGAGTGGAGTCTTCAGAATATCAAAATTAGACTGTCTGCATGTACTTGACTGTCTCCCAGATTTGGATGGTTTAAAGTATATAATTATAATTGCTGTGGTTTGTGGAGGTAAAACTGTGTATGGTTAAATATCCACAGTTGTAGGAGCATTGAGGCTTACCAAAATTATGTGCTTGTTTATTGGGTTAACTCTCAGCTCTCCGTTCTTCTCTTTTTATAAATTAATAATATTGTATATGTACTGGTTTTGCTTCTGCATCAGTTTCTAATAATCCTTTCTTCAAATTACTGAAATATATTGACAATGCCACAATAAATTGAGAACCAAATCCTTTGCAAAATACAAAGAATATGTATAACTCTACAAAAGTCTTTCAGAACTTTCTTTAGAAGCCAGGTTACAAGCAGATAATGTGTGTTTTTCAGGTATGAAAGCAAATGTGACAGTCACATTCAAATGACAGGTCACAGAGTCTCCTAAAAGTTAAAATACTGAAGTGCAATGTAGGTAACCATTGACAACAGGTTATGGGTTATGCGAAGAAATAGAAACTGTCTCTTACATAGCTTGCTTACCTACTCAGATACATTTGCACTAATTTTAAACTCTTAAAGTATGTACACCTATACTTTTCCAGTAGTACATAAAAATATTTACATCCTAAGCAAATTACTTTATATTCTAGCATTTGGCTATTTATGTTTCATTTGTTTCATTACAACAATATTTTATTTTATTAAAAATATCTACCATGGTAGATTTCTAAAAATCCTTTATTTTCTTGACTAATGCAATACCTCTTTGCCACAATTGGATGCAATTGTAAGCTGCTTCCTAGAGGAATAAAGAAATAAATTGTTATATGATACTTTTTTTGGTTTATAAAAGTCATATTGCTGCTTTTGGAACGGATTTGCTGACAGCCATCAATAC
This sequence comes from Plecturocebus donacophilus, assembly GCA_004027715.1. Classification (NCBI taxonomy): domain Eukaryota; kingdom Metazoa; phylum Chordata; class Mammalia; order Primates; family Pitheciidae; genus Plecturocebus; species Plecturocebus donacophilus. Next base: position 4,121 of record PVKP010017313.1, read on the forward strand.
ATCGGGAGGTTTCAGCTTGCTCTCCTATTTCTGGCTGGTCCCAAAACTAGCAGCACAGAGATAATTCCTTTGTTGCTATTTAGATGATGAATCCCCTGTGCCTCCCGAATATTAATCAGTGTTTATTTCACTTCTCTTTCACCCCCTGCCCTCTGCAGTCTTCACTACAATGTAATAAGACACAGCTGATGCTGTTTGTTTATTCCTGTTGAGATATTTTTAACATCCGACTTTTTTCTCTGTTGCATTCAGCTTCACCCACTCTCACTCTAATCCTAGCTCTATTTCTCTTTGACCCCTCAGGGAGCCTCATATATGCACAAAACACCCTTTGAAGTTAAAGGGAACTTCCCCTTTCAATAGTCTTCATTATCCAGGATGCCAAAAAAGAATGAGTGCCTCTCAAACAACTGACTATAGGAGCTGAGTCTCCTCTGAGTTGGACAGGACCCTCTTCTCCCTATTTCTTCCAGAGCCTAGAGTGGTGCCAGGGCCCCTGTGGCTGTTCCTTAAATGTTAAATGAATGGATGAATGAAACCCAATGTGAGACTACAAGAAGAAAAACACAAAACTAAATGTTAAGCACAAAAGCAGTCACATTTTCCCGTTGAATCAAAAGCAGGCTGTTTCTGATCAAATAGTGAGGCATTTAGCAAAAAGAAGCAATTGCAGATGGAACCAGTAGAGTGATCCCAGAAGAGAACTGACTTCAAACAAAAAGGATCTGTCTCATTCTTACCATGTCTGTATTTCCCAAGAGAGCAAGACTTCTATTTTTATTTAATTATTTAATTATTTATTTATTTATTTATTTATTTTTGAGGAAACACATTTAATTTTTCTGGAATCTTTTAGACGCTATACATCAGCAAAAACTTGTATCATGGAAAAGCTACAGTGAACCTGGAAAATGAAAGCTGACAGTGAGTGGCTGGTAAACTAAAATGCTGAAGAACTGTAGAGCACAAATTGGTGACTGTACCTTGGACACCTTTTCCCACATTTCTGTTACCACAGCATGACAGCACTTTTTGAATGTTCATGAAGCAAGTACTAAGAAACAGGTTCCAGACATCATAAATATTTCAAAAGCTATTGAGAAAATGAAAGGCTAAACATGTGAGATAGAAAGAAAGTGAGAAACAAGGGATGAATTCAGGAAACAGATGCTATATCTAAAGCTGTCACCTGAGGAATAGAGGCTTTATTGCTGCAAATCGAAAAGTTCTGAAGGGAGGAAAAGAGCCTCATTGATGGCACTCATATGTACCTCTCAGGGCAGGCACAGCAAAACCGGAATCATAGAGACAACCATATTGACCGCTGTGACAAGAAAGAATGTGATCAGCAAATTGAAATGCTAAACATTCACAATAGCATCAGAAGAAGAATAAACAGAGGTTTCTCAAAACCACAGGGAGCAAACCAATAAGAAAGGCAGGGTATGCAACTTGAAAGAGGTGGTTAACACATGAGACACATGAACACCAGCATTCAGGTTCCCAGATTCTCTTTCCTCACCGGCTTGTGTCACAACCACTGAATAATGATATCTTGGGAGCCATAGAGGCAACAAGGGCACTTGCTCTTATGATTTATATGAGGATGTCTCAAGTGCTTCTTCCTTAGGGTGAATGGTGGTAGTGTGTGAGCATTACGGGAAGGGAATTGTGAAATGCACCACTTCCATTCCTGCCTCTCTGCACTCCTTACTTCTTAGGGTGCCCCAAAACTGACTGATGAAAGCAGTAAGAGACTTCCTTCCCCCAACAGTTGAACATGGAGATGAAAATACGCCAGCTGAGAAAGGAAGCCTTTTAATTATTTTGATTGTACCAAAGCTGCCTATTTCCATATGCAAATCTCGGTCAACTCATTTCAAGTGTACTCTCCCAGAAAGAGTCTCATTTCTGCAACTCTACCATGTGTATGTGTTTCCCTACGTCTTCTCCTAGTGATGACCCCTCTTTCAGAAATAATCCCTACTTATTGCCTTCTTCGAAGAAACTTTCCAATTTGGAATGAGTTTATTTTTACACGTTCATGAAGTTTCCCTTTATAACTATTCTCTTTCATGGCATCCTCTATAGGCCAGGCTTTACTATGCCAGACTAGAAAGCCACTTTCTCTCACCTCTGAATATTCTAGTACTACTCATCCTTTAACATCTAACTGGACTAGTTCTTCCTCCAGGAACATATCCCTAGCTATCCCTGCCTTCCACCCCCACCCCAGCTTCGTCAGCATTTAGCAATGTTTCCCTCTCTTTGTCAGTGACATTTGCAACTTTTGTTCTGTAGACCAGAGATATTTACATAGGAGTTACTTTCTCCACTGTATCATAAGCTTCAATGAGGATCAATCAATGATTCACTTGTACGTGTGATTTACGAAGAAAAAGAATAAACAAATAAAGAAGAGCTTATCATTCCCTTTACCTCATGTTCAGTAACATGGTACCAATGTCTTAGTACTGGATACCAGGTCCATGGCAGACACCACTGTTTTCAGCTTGGCCTAGAAGTTTGTTACCAGAAAGGGATCCTGATCCATACCCCAAGAGAGGGTTCTTGGATCTTATGCAAGAAATAACTGGGCGCAAGTCCACAGAGTAAAATGAAAGTAGAGAAGTAAAGAAATGAAACATTGGCTACTCCATAGACAGAGCAGTGGTATGGGCTGTTCAAATGAACACACTTAGAGTTATTTCTTGATTATATGTTAAACAAAGGGTGGATTATTCATGAGCTTTCTGGAAAAGGGGTACAAATTTCCCAGAACTGAAGGTTCCTCCTCTTTTTAGAAAATATGGGGACTTCTGGACATTGTCATGGCATTTGCAAACTGTCATGAAGCTGATGGGAGTCTCTTTTAGCATGCTAATGCATTGTAATTAGCATATAATAAGCAGCAAGGACAACCAGAGGTCCCTTTCATCACCATCTTGGATTTGGTGGGGTTCAGCCAGCTTCTCTACCTCATCCTATTTTGTCAGCAGGGTCTTTGTTACTTGTCTCTTGTGCCAAACTCCTATCTCATCTTGTGACTAATTATCCCTAGCCTCCTGGGAATGTAGCCCAGTTGGTCTCAGCTTTTTCACTCAGCCCTTATTCAAGATGGAGTCACTGTGGTTCCAACGCCTCTCTGACAATTTCAATAGTAAACAAAGCCTTTATTAGTGGAAGATATGTTTCTCTTTACATGGTATACCTTCATTTTTGCATAGCCTATGGGGCTCCAAGTTCAGCCTCATGTTTAATCTTCCCCCCTCTGTATCTTGTAACTTAAAAAATCCCAGTGTATTATTGAGCCCTTACAAAAGCTGTTTCCTCTTCCAAGGAAACAACTCCACCTCATTTTCCTTTTTTTTTTTTTTTTTTTTGTCTATTTAACTGTTAATCATCCTTAAGTTTCAATGATTACTACCTCAGGAAGCCTTCCCTGACCTCAGTTCCCTTTTTAATATTTTAAAACACTTTTATAAAATTGTGTTCAATTACATCAGAGTACTTTTTATGTTCAGTAATTGCATATTACACATAGTCAATATCATGATTATTTGCAGAAAGCTTAGCATCCCACTCTGGTATAAACTCCCAGCAGCAAGGACCATTTCTGGTTTCTTTCTGCTTCTTTCTCTTCTCTACTTTCTGCATCTTGCAGAATACCTAGCAGACACTTGACAGCCAATAAATGTTTGTTGACAAACTAAATGAATGAATAAACAAACAGTTTGTATTCTAAACCTTGTCTATACCTATAAGACAGTATATTTCCATTTCATAGATTTTGGCTTTTCAAACCTGTCTAGGATTGAATTCATGCTCTTTTACTTGTCACCTAGTTAACTTGAAAAATCATCAACCACTCTGATTCCCAATTGGCCTAACTGAAAAATGAGAATGATAATGCCTGCCTCTCAAGGTTGATGTGTACACAAACATGGCTGACATTAACTGAGTATGGTAGGTGTTCAATAAAAGTCAGTTCCCTTTTTCTTTCCCCAGTGAATTCTGGAGCTTCATTGCTATGGCTTATTTGACTCCATATAATCAATTACTAGGACTGGAAAAGACAATTTTTAAACATACAGACTTCATAGTCAAAATACTTTGCATTTGTTTGCTTTCATTCATTTAATAGAGAAGTAGCTATGGCTTTATAGGTGATAAAAATGAACTTTGATTTTATTCTGAGCACAATGGGAAGTAAAGAATTTTCTTAAGAGATGCAAGGGAGTTCTCAACTACTCAATTTAGTTCTACAAAGTGGGAATGACAGTGAGATGCATAGAACTTTTGTGGCATTAGACTTATGACAGAAACAAAAATAATCCAGAATGTGTTACACTAGTGAACTATTACTAGTCTAAATCTTTAAAAGAACAGAAGAACATAGCTGCAATGCTACAATTGCAAACATGTTCTAAAAGTTCCTCAAACAGTTGGCACTAGACTAGGTCAGTCATACAAACAGTTAAATATGTCCACTTCCTACAATCCCAGAGCTGGATAGGCCTATGATTTGTTTTTTTTCAAGACGAAATTTCACTCTTGTTGCCCAGGCTGGAGTGCAAAGGCGCGATCTCGGCTCACTGTAGCCTCTGCCTCACAGGTTCAAGCAATTCTCCTGTCTCAGCCTCCCAAGTAGCTGGGATTGCAGGCATGTGCCATCACACCCAGCTAATCTTGTACTTTTAGTAGACACGGTGTTTCTCCATGTTGATCAGGGTGTTCTCAAACTCCCGACCTTGGGTGATCTGCCCACCTCAGCCTCCCAAAGTGCTGGGATTGTAGATGTGAGCCAGACATATGATTTTTTATGGTGATTTCAAGGGTAACCATTCCTGCTATCTTCTCTCTTCTTTTTGCCTGCAAACCATGGAACCCAGAATAGACTTGCAAATGTAGCAGAATGGCCATTTTAGAGATTTAACACAGAGACAGTAATAAGTTAGGCACAGGAGGCCTACATTGTGGGATTTGAGACATCTTATGGAAAGCTATATGCTGAAATTCTCTCCTCCCAGGTGCCATTTGACTAAAATATTGCCAGAAATGATGCCGTCTTTTAGGTAAGAATTTTTCCTTTCCTTCCCAAGAAAAGAGAAAATAAAGAAAAAAAAAACAAATTGCAACATTCTAAGATATAAACTTTTGAATTAATTACTGTTCTGAGTCAATTGCACACAAAAAATTACTTAGATGTTTATTTTCCAACATATTTTTATTGAGAAATTGCTGTGTGCTAATTACTATAATCATCAAGATAAAGGCTGTTCTTAAGTCTTACACTAACAAGTAAAAAGATATATGTAAAAGACAATTTCAGAAACACATATGATAATAACCAAGGTTAGCATGATTAACCTGGGTACCTGATTATCACCAAAACAGAAAGGGTAACAAAAGTAGGTCCACAGAGAGAGAAAGAGAGTGCGATCAGGACAATTACGGTAATAATCAGTCTTCTGGTACGATGGAGAAAGAAAAGAAACAAGTATTTTTTTACAATATCCTTCTGAAGAAATCTATCTTTCTAAGAAATGAATTTTGTCTTTAACTTCTAGTAGAAGTCGTAGGAAGTATTTGTTTTGTTTTTCTTCATTCTTTTCCTGTTACCTAGTTCTAATTTAGAAGAAAATCATAATCTCATTTTTAAGTTCAATACTTTGAATTACATGCTTAAGAAACTTGCATGAAATTTTGTTAGAAAAATGGAAGAAAACATTATACAACTTCTTTTGTTAAAAGGAAATATTTGGATGTTTTCAAAATAAAGAATTTTATCAACAATAGTACTAACTGGGTGCAGTGGCTCATGCCTGTAATTCCAGCACTTTGAGAGGCCAAGGCAGGAGGATCACTTGAGTACAGGAATTTAAGACCAGCATGGGCAGTGTAGTGAGTCTCCATTTCTATAAAAAATTTAAAAATTAGGCATAGGCAAGGACTTCATGTCCAAAACACCAAAAGCATTGGCAACAAAAGCCAAAATAAGACAAATGGGACCTAATCAAACTCCACAGCTTCTGCTCAGCAAAAGAAACAGTCATTAGAGTGAATCAGCAACCAACAGAATGGGAAAAAATTTTTTTGCAATCTAGCCATCTGACAAAGGGCTAATATCCAGAATCTACAAAGAACTAAAACAGATTTATAAGAAAAAAGCAAACAAGCCCATTCAAAAGTGGGTGAAGGATATGAACAGACGTTTTACAAAAGAACACATATATTTGGCCAACAAACATATGAAAAAATGCTCATCATCACTGATCATTAGAGAAATGCAAATCAAAACTACATTGAGATACCATCTCATGCCAGTTAGAATGGCAATCATTAAAAAATCTGGAGACAACAGATGCTGGAGAGGATGTGGAGAAATAGGAACACTTTTACACTGTTAGCGGGAGTACAAATTAGATCACTTGAGGCCAGGAGTTCAAGATCAGCCTAGCCAACATGGTGAAACTTTGTCTCTATTAAAAATACAAAACATTAGCCAGGTGTGGTGGTATACACCTGTAGTCTCAGCTACTCTGGAGGCTGAGGCAGGAGAATCGCTTAAACCTGAGAGGCAGAGGTTGCAGAGAGCCAAGATCATGCCACTGCACTCCAGCCTGGGTAACATAGGGAGACTCTGTCTCCAAAAGGAAAGGAAACAAAGAATATTAAAGCTATTAAATATGTAAAGTAGAGCTAAGCACCAAACAAGGTGCAGGATAATGATTGTCTACAAGTATTTAAAGGTGTTAACATCACCAGGAAAACAAATCATTTAACACAGAACAAGATTTTGGCAACATTAAAAGACTAGCATAATATTGACAGGATGTGGACCATGAATAAGAATTCATGAAGCAGAACTACTTTCGGAAATTAAATTATAAATTTTCTTCCCCTAGTTAAAAGACAAGATATGACATAAAAGTTCATTCCGCAGGCATAAGGTGCTGAGAGAACTCTGTAAGTCTTCATTATTAATTACCCATGATTTGGCAACGAGCCGCTTCTTTCCTTTATGATCAAGGCTCCTACTCAGTGTTGTTCTTCTCAATACTTTGCAGATCCTCTTAATAGCCTTGTGAGGTAGAAGAAGATTGTGTCCAAAAAAGCAGCCCTAAACCATACACTTGTCTCACTGGGAATGCACTTGGATACCAATTTTCCAATAGAGGAGGTTTAACAACACCCAAAATGTTTGGCTCCCTCCCAACACCATTGTTTTGTAAAACTATGGGCAGGAATAGGACGTGGACCTTCTTCAAATCTGCATACCTAAGGTACAGAGCAGCAACTACATTTCCTATGATTCCACAATGTCAACATTCTTAGTTATCTTTTTTCTTTCTTAGTGTATTTTTACAACGATTATATTTTAATTATGCCAAAATCCTTTCTGCTAATAACAAATGAGAAAACCAGTTTGAATTTAAAACAACATGTCATTATTTCAGTAAGGTGTAGCTCTATGGGGTAGGACGTCTTACCATTCCTTTTAGAGATGATATGGCTATGAGGTCACTCCCACAATGTAACATTGATAAAAAACCTAGTAATCCCTAAAGACATGACAGTGATCAAGTATTACTTGTTTCACCTAAGGTCATCCCGGTGCTCTCTGCATCCTTTTCTCAGCTATCCCAAATTATCTAAGGGGAAATTTATTCATACTTACCATGTATGCAAAGACTACAGAGATAGGTGAATAAAGTTATTTGTCTTAGAATTCTTGAGTCTTCCCCCAAAAAGATGAAGACAGTGTGTGGTTCTCTCCACTCTTGAATAATATAAAATGAAAATATATTGCTTAGTAGAGGTTATCAAAAGTCCATATTATATACCTTTGCTCTTTGAGGACCAACAGGGCAAACTCAAGTGGTATATAAAATCTGTGTAGAAATGAAGGTGAAATGAAAAGTGGTACCAATTCCCAATTTAAAAAACTGCCTTCCTCAACCCTATACAATAGCCCAGTACTCACCAGAAAATTCTCTGCAGCTCTGCAGTAGTTTTAGTTTAGGTCATTGATGAATAGAAGTACAGAGCCCTGAAAATATTTAGAACAAGTTAGGTTTATTAAAAATTGAAGGCCAGGCGCGGTGGCTCACGCCTGCAATCCCAGCACTTTGGGAGGCCGAGGCAGGCAGATCACAAGGTCAAGAGATCGAGACCATCCTGGCCAACATGGAGAAACCCCGTCTCTATTGAAAATACAAAAAAATTAGCCAGGCCTGGTGGCACGTGCCTGTGGTCCCAGCTACTCGGGAGGCTGAGGCGGAAGAATCACTTGAACCCAGGAGGCGAAGGTTGCAGTGAGCCAAGATTTTGCCACTGCACTCCAGCCTGGGGCAGAGCAAGACTCCGTCTAAAAAAAAAATTGAAGTAAGTTACTTTTTTATTTAAAAAATAATTATGTGTAACTGTCTCATTTATCCATTTCACTTTAAACATGCTGACATGGACTTCAAAAACATTTTTTAACCATGAGAAAAATCTTGGTTCTATTACTCACAATTTTTTTTTTTTTTTGCTTTCAGTTGCATCATACTGGAGGTTTTCAGTTTTCTTAAACAAAAATGCAAATTTAAAATCTAGATTTTTATTGTTTTCCCTTCTCGCTTATTTAGGAAATAAATCTGATATCCATTTCATCAAGATCTTAGCAGGTGTTCTATAAAAGCAAATTAAAAAGAAAGCCAATATGTGGCTATAATGATTTTGAAGATTTGGGTGAATATCAGGCCAGGAAAAAAATGATTATTTGGGAGTAACTACAGTATTTCTCAGGAGCAGTCTCAAGACCAATTCAATAGATATACAAAAACCTAACTGAAAGAACTGATATAAAATCATGTTGGTATCTCAGTAGTCAATATTTATGAAAGGGTCATTGGTTCTGAGATTAGTAATAAATATTTTACCATTACTTTCAATGGCGAAACAGCAATTACTTTTGCACCAACATAATACTATTAAGACCGTCATAAGATTTAGTGGAAAAATTTGAAGGACACTGAGATAGATATCCAATTGTTTATTTTAGCATTTCAATCAGTGATTGCTTCTTTTCTAAAAGTTCTTACAAGTTCACATGCATCTAAAGACAATCAAGCTTTTCAGGTGAAAGTTTGTCACTGCCTATTTGGGTTCAAGTATTTTCTCCTGGGACTTTTTGGAGCATTGAGGTGTAAGCTATAAATTTCCACTGAGCACACGATTTCTTTCAGCTCCCTAGGGTGCAGCCACATGACATACGAACTGCAGTGAGCAGAAAATTTTCCTTGTGTCTTGTCTGACTTTCCTTTTCAGTTATTATTTTGGGAATTTTCAAGCCATCATTATTATTTGATACACTTGGACAACTTTGAAAAAGCATTAATTGTTCTTATTAATATATGTGTCCCTTTCATTCGGTTCTGTTTACTAATACCTTTTTGTAAACAGCCACAGAATTCAAGGGCTTATATTTCTCATAAGGTTGGGACTCAGACGCCACCTCTGTCTTTGAACCTTTCCCCAGCTCCTACAGGCCTGCTGGCTCAGACACTTCTGCTTTCCTTTTCTCTCCCTAGCACCCACCTGCTAGATTTGAGACTGAAGCAATGTACATATTCTCAGGTCTATGGACATACGCGAATACGTCTTGCTTAAGCATTGACAGCCTTAAAATGGGATAACTTCCTAAACGGATTGCTATGAGCTGTCCATTTATTCACAGAGCTGCAAATACTAATTTTAAAGAATCTGTCTCTCCGTTCAAGACCCCTCAGTGTTGTTTCTAAGGCTTATAATTCATCCTATAAAAATAATTTTATGCAGACCAAAAGGATCAAAATTCAAGATCAGAAATTGAAGTAAGAGTACAAAGAAAAAGGAGTAGAAAGAATATGCCACAGATTAGAGAAGGAAAAAGAGCAGTATGTCAAGAGCAAGTGGAATGCAGCTGAAAAAAATGGAAATGACAGACACTTCAGGGACGAGTGGAAGGAGTGTCATTGCAGTTTGAATTTATATGAATCCCAGAGAATTTCTGTAACCCAGAAATAGGCGCTTGCTCCAAAAGAGGAAACTGGTAGTTTGCGTGTGATAGCAATATATATATATATATATATATAGTTTTGAGACGGAGTTTGACTCGTCTCCCAGGCTAGAATGGAATGAGGTGATCTCGGCTCACTGCAACCTCTGCCTCCCAGGTTGAAGCAACTCTCCTGCCTCAGCCTCCCAAGTAGCTGGGACTACAGGCACCTGCCACCCCGCCCAGCTCATTTTTGTATTTTTAGTAGAGACAGGGTTTTGCCATGTTGGCCAGGTGGTCTCAAACTCCTGACCTCAGGTGATCCACCCGCCTTGCCCTCCCAAAGTTCTGGGATTACAGGAGTGAGCCACTGCGCTCGGCCAAGGTTGTGAAATAGTAAGAGGGCAGTTAATCTAGTACCAAGAGTCTAATAGGACCTAGATCACATTCTATGAGATTTGGTGGCTAAATATGACAGTATCCAAATGGATGACTATTATTTGTAGATTGGAATAAGTCATAGCAGCAAAGGGACCAACTTCTCTCTCGTACCATTCAACTACAAGTAAAAGAGAAAAGCAGGATGATTACTCTTAGACTAACAAGGGTCAGATTAAGAAATTATTCATGCACTCTCTTGAGTGAAGGAAGGGAGAATTGGACAGGTTTGATACCTCTTTGTAAACAAAAGATGGCAATAAATTCTGTGAGTGGGAAAGAGGAATTCAAGATGACTCCTAGTTTTCAGCATGAGCTCCTGTGTGGATGCTACTACCATTTGCTGATATGAAGATAAGGTGGTAGAATCAAGAGCTCCTTTGTGAACATTCTAAATCCGAAATGTTGAATACCTATTTATTGGAGATATCAAGTAATATGACATCTACAGCTCTGAGTAGAGGTAAGTGAGACAGAGAGGTATGCCAATCATCAGAAATAGATTTAAAGTGATGGGAATGAAGGAGATCATAGAATCATTTAGAGAAAAGAGGCATGGGCCCACTTCAGCATTTAAAGATGGGATATTAAGTAAAGAGCCATTGAAGAAGAAACCGAGATAGCTGGAAAGAGAAGACCGTGATGAAATTATAAGAAGGGAAATGATGGAGAGGTGGTTGTTGTTTTGTTTTTGACCCAGAGGGATTGATCAGCTCTTATCCAACAGTACTGAGAGGCTGTTTATGACGAAGCATGACATGAAGAGTGTTACTGACCTAGATGCTTCAGTGGGGTTTTGGAGAGAGGAGTCAGATTCAAAAGAGGTAAAAAAAAATTATTATAATGTGGGACAATAAGGATAAAAATCTCATTTAAGGAATTTTAGTGTAATGGCTGCAAAACAATGCAGCGATAGTCAGAGGTGGATATGGAGTAAAGGAATTTTTTTAAAGACAAGAAATATAGAAACAGCATAGTAGGAATGTAATGAAACTATGAGGAAATGCTATCCTGATATATTTGAGTTTATGAAATAAGTTTCAGCATCAGAAAATGTAAATCTCACTGCAGCTAAACAAGAAATGGAAACTTCTTTCAAGCTGGACCTGTCATACTGTCATTCCTAAAAACTGGAAGTGGGATACTGAAATATATAATAGAAATTCTGTAAGTCCTGACTGTACTTTCTATGCTTACGTGACAACTTTTGTAGTTTTTAAAATTTCTCCTTTTTGTTTTAATGAATTTGAGTGTTTTTTCTCTATAAAATGCAAAGATTACTAAGAACATTGAGTTAAACAAAGTTAAACTTTCCCAAAGTCCTCAAAATGTATAAGATTTTACTATATGAACCTGAAATAAAGAGACAAAAATACATTCCCCAGCACATTTCATCATAAGATGTTCTTTGGAGAATATTTCAGGAAACTGGTGATCATATGAAACAATTTACAATATTATTTAGCTTTTCCTTCTGTCTCAAGTTCTTTAGTGTGTCATCTTCATATTTTGCTTCTGGCTTTGTTCCATTCTGGTGTAATGTCTGCATTCATCTTTTCACCTTCTACCGATTTCACCCAAATTCCATCTGTCAAACTTGTACTTTTTTCACTAATTTTTCTCTTGACTACCTCTGAGACTTTGGGAGCCATACTTAAGAGTTATTATTTGAGATGAGAATTTCATTGTCTCCCATAAATCCTCTCATTTTTATGGTTGGGGAAATGTCTCCTCAAAATACAATACTTACACCAATTTTTAAAAATCTAGGTAAGAATAATATTTATATTTTCTTTAGTATATAACAGAAGAGAAGATGACATAAAACACATTAACCTTCTAAATCAATACTGTCATTTTCAGTTTTCTTGAAGTAGAGCTCTTACACATCTCCTTTTATAGACCCCCCACTTGCTCAAGTTTTTATATCTTTCAGAAGCTTGGAATGCTCAAAAATACAGTGCATGCAAACATTGATTTCTTTAAACCATGTGGTGATATTTGCCTTTGTACTGCACAGTGACTTGTTTCCATTTTAATGATGTTTGAATTTAGCATAGGAATTGGATTCCCTTTCAAATCCACTACACATTAAAATCCCACCTGCTTACCCGCATGTCTTACTAAAAATTAAACTGTTAATGCTCACAATGAGGGAAAAACAATTAAGAACTTCCTAAAATGTACTGTTCAGTACTTATATTTATATCAAACGTGTGTTGCAATGACTGGTGTTTTGCATTTCAAACCCTGGCTTATATACACTCCCATGCATTTATAGCCTTAACCAAGGCAGAAACCATTTGCTTTTCACATAGCAATTAAAGCACAAAAAACATTCAGAATTTTGCTAAATGGCTTGCTCTAGTTTATTATAGTTTACCTTGTCTTTTTGTGAGGAGGAGCTATTATTCTTGCTCCAAGCTCTTGATCTCCCTGGGGAGTGGAAAAAAGCATCCGTTCTGGAGCAGAGCTGAAAGTAAATCCCTAGGAATGGGGATGTGGAGAAAAAAAAAAAAAGGAAGAGAACTCTGAGCGCATCAGAAAGTCATAAAGAAAACTCAGCACCAAATCAGCTTGTAGCCACCACAAAAGACTTTGAGAGCAAGCTCAAGTGGTTAGAAGTTAGTACATTCAGTTTTACAAAAAGGAAACAAAGGGTGAACAAGGCAAGGAAAATCTACAGAAAATAAGAGAATCGAGTGTGAGGTAGAAAGTGGAGAAGGAAAAAGAAAGTGAGAAAAGAGGAGAAAGGATAGAAAAAATGAGCGAGAGTGAATTGTAAGATTTCATAGCTGAGTCTCAGCATGAGACAACTGGGTAAGACGGTTACCCAATAACAATCTTAATGGATATTTGGATTTTTCATGGCTAATTTGGCTATACTGTATTTAGACTGGTTAATGTATTTAGACTAGGCCAGACTGAATCATTTTAAGAGTGTCAAACCTCAGTGGTCCATCCAGGTTTGAGTGCTAAAGTGATGATTTATCTATTGAAGGAATATAAGGAAATATTTTTACTTGTTTTATAGAACTATAAATCAGTGTATTAAAAGAAATATATACATATCTTATAATTACATATAAATAGATGCACATATATGTATGCATATACATACAAACACACATGCACACACACACAAACACAAAGGTCACTGAAAGACCTTTGTGTATGCATGCAAGAAAAACCTTTGTGTATGCATGCAAGAAAGACCTTTGTGTATGCATGCAAGATTCTTTCCCCTTAAAAAATGTTTAGCTACATTAAAAAAATTGACATATATTCATATACATGGATTTTTATTCATGCAATTCCTACATGAAATCTTTGAAGTTAATATTTGCTCTCTTCTTATCGAAAACAGACTGTTTTCACAATAGCTACATAAGCCCTCCTTCATTAATACCCTATTCAGTAAGAAAGGGCTTATTATGATTTATATGAAACCATTTTGAAATTGTTCTAAAAGTTTCAAAATTAAAATGATTTCTTAATTTTAAAAATTACGCTTTATGAGGAATATAAAGGATTAGAATCAAAAGATAAGACTAACTTTGATCTTCAAAGCTAAGCTCCCTGCTTGCTGCATGAGGCTTGCAGGAAAATATGAGCACCTTCTCAAGATTTGTATAGTATATAACTAGCCCTTAATAACCTTAAAGACTACTATTTATAACACAGATAAGTTAATTCGTTGGAATTTAAATGCATGGTTTACATGTTGAGGTTTCAGGTAGTTAAATAAATGGACAATAGAAAAATATGGTAAAATATAAAGTCTAAATTTGAAAAAGAAACACTATTTTTACTAGATGTATTTATATCATTCGTATGATCTACCCTTACACACATATACACACACACACACAAAATGTAATCACAATTTCGAACCCATTTTTCTCTCCAAAATATGAGATTCACCTATTATTAAAAAATAGCTGTGAATCACCACGGCCATTACTAACACAATAATAATAATAATAGCTATTTCTTACTTCAGGCAATTGCACAGATATTTTCTTCTATTATCTCATGTGATTTTCTTCAAAATATTATGAAATATACTATTTCTGTTTTACATAATAGAAAATTCAAATTGAATGTGAATAGCTCAAATCATTTAACCAAAAGTTATAAAGTATATTCAATTTTGGATTGTATGTAAAGCGATCAAAACCTCGAACAGGAAACATGGTGATAGTATAGCACAGATTTTAGGCTTCTGAGGGACTTCATCAATACTATCAATGTAATGGCATGTAAGACAACACCAAAAACTTAGCAATAATATAATGTAGTCCACACTACATATAAGAATAAGACATAATTTCTGTATTGGTTAGGATTAGGTTCAATTGAGCGTGAATGAATCTGAAATAACATTGACTAAGACATAGTCTTCTTATGTTTCCATGAAAATGAAGTGTGAGGAGAGGGACACGGTCAATGTTGGAACAGTGACTTTATTGTCATCAGAGATACATTCCTAGCGTTTTGCTTCATGTTCCAGCATGACTCTTCAATAGGCAACTGTAACACTCAAGCTATCAGAAAGACAGACGGTTACAGAGCACAGAGTGAGGTGTGTCTCCCTCCATCTAAAATACATTCCAGATGTTGTACATAGCACTTTTAGCCAGCACTTTATCATATTGCCATGCCTAACTACAAGGGAAGTTTATAAATAAGAGTCTTTATTCCACTGGGTCATGTGCACAGCTGAAATTGGGGATTCCCTAACAGAAGAAGGGGGAATTGCATCAGGCAACTAGGAATCTCTGCCAAGAGCTTTCATATACTTTCTTCTGCAAAGTGCCACTGATAGCACTCTTGAAGCAGAACCATTATTGCCCTGGTCATGTTCCCTTATATTGGTAGGGAGCAACATTCTCACCTATTATATTAAACATAAGATTTTACTTTACAGTTTACTAGAGTTGCATTATGCTTTTTATTTCTGAAATTAAGTAGTGTGTTCTCTCTTGCTTCTTTGTAAAAACTTGTTCAATGCTACATACTGTCTCTCAAATCTTACTGCAATAATATGTTCAACTATAGTTAACAAAACTATAGTTAAACAAAAACAGAAAACAAACAAAAAAATCCTTTACACTTAGTAAATTGCATCCAAAAAAAAAAAAAATGGCCGCAAGGGTATTTCTTGTTTTGTGTATTCTTCCAGAAATGTGTCACTCCCTTAAGAGGTGATATTTATTTCCCTTTCCCTTGAAGTTGGGTCTTTTTGACTATTTTGATGAACAGAACTAAGTAGAAGCAATGCTGAATG
Organism: Plecturocebus donacophilus; assembly: GCA_004027715.1. Taxonomy (NCBI): domain Eukaryota; kingdom Metazoa; phylum Chordata; class Mammalia; order Primates; family Pitheciidae; genus Plecturocebus; species Plecturocebus donacophilus. The sequence continues at coordinate 19,873 of PVKP010017313.1, forward strand.
TTTTCTGAAATGCAGTCACAAATGCTGAAAAAACTTCTACCTGACACCTTCTCTTTCAGAATGCTTGACATTGGAACCTAGCAGCAATGTTGCAAGAAAGTCAAGCAGTCGTGTGGAAAAACCATGAATAAGTCTTCTGACCACAGGCTTAGCTGCTTGAAGTGTTCCAATTAACTGTATCAACCATCAGACGAGTAAATGAGTGAGACTTCCAGTGATTATAAACTCCAGTTCTTGAGCTATCACAGCTGATACAAAATGGAGCAGAGCAAAGCTGTGCCCACCGAGCCCTGCCCAGAGTACCTATAAGTAAGTAAAGCATATGTGTCATTGTTTTAAGACACTAAGTTTTGGAGTGGTTAGGTATATGATATTTGGTAACTGGAATGTAAACACTGATGAAAATTAGGCAACATACCTGTAAAAATACGCCAATTAAGGACTAGTAGATGTATGAGGGGACAAACTAATAGAATAGAAGTATCATCCAATCGTCTCATTTTAATGGTGAGAAAACCCTGAGAGAATTCACAGCGAGTAAGTTATTTATGGCCATACAATTATGCAGCATAATATATCCAAGAGTCATTCCCAGGCATTCTAATTCTTCCTATGCAGTTTATTTTTTTCCTTTATTATATCATATCTGATATATTATTTGTAATTTTTCTATATCAGATTTATACTTCTAGATGTGAACTATAACTCAGTAATTCTCAACCCTGACTGTATGTTTGAATTACTTACTGGTCCTCTGGAATTAGAATTCTCTGCACCATTACATTCCTATTGAATGGAAATCTCTGGGCACGTGTGTGTGTGTGTGTGTGTGTGTGTGTGTGTGTGTGTGTGTGTGTATGCGCACGTGTACACACACACCAAATCTATACCTAATTCTAAGGAGCAGACACTGTTGAGACTTCTTGGTATAGATCATGTTCTTTGGCCAAATGCTTCTTTGTTCTTTGCCTTTTTGACTTCACTTTTTCTTTTTTTAGTGAATAGGGTTTCCCTTTATTGCCCAGGAGGGTCTTGAACTTCTAGCTCAAGCTACTCTCCTGCCTCTGCTTCCCTAAATGTTGGGATTACAGGCTGGGATTATAGCTGTGAGCCACCACAGAATATTTCTTTGTAACAGAGAATCACAGGTAGAAAATGTTTCATACATTTAACTCTGCATCTGTCACTCGAGTGTCCTCACCCCATTGCTTTTATTTACATGAAACAAAATGGAATATTAACAAACTGTTTGGCAGAAAATGAAAAGATACTTGTTATATGATATAATCCCTTTCTATATTATATTATGCTAGGAATCTTCTGTGTATTAGTCCTTCACTGATTCAATTCAGTTCAACACATTAGCCAGGAACTATGATTGGCAATGGGAATTCAAAAATTAAAAAGACCGGCCAGCTTAGTAAGAAAGATTTTCAGAAAGCTGACATTCATTTTTATGCGACAATGCCATAATAGTACACACAGGCTGCTATGGAACCACAGAACAAAGGCCTTTATTCCAACCTAAAAGCACTTGAAAAAATTCATATAGGAGACAACACCTGAGGTGACTTGAAGGATCAATCATAAATGTTTTCTAGATAGAACATATCATTTTGGCATATGTAATTAAAGAAAAGACAAGTATAGAGCAGGTATCAGCAAACTTCATTCAGTCTATGGGCCAAATCTAGCCACTACCTATATTGCAAATTAAGATTACAAATAAAGTTTTATTTGAACAGTCATGCCCCATTGTTACAACAGAGTTTAGTTGTCATGACAGAGACAGACTGGCCCACAAAGGTGAAGATATATACTAGTTGGGCATTCACAGAAAAAGTTTTCTGACCTCTGGTTTACAGAGGAGAACAGTCCTTGAAATATTATCATATATTCATTAAATTACAAATGTTAAATATAAAAAACAAAATTTAAAGCAGAAAAGGAAAGAGTTTCGAGTACATAGTTATAGGCTGGAGACATGAAGGACTGTTGGGGCAAGGTGTTTGTGGTTTGTTTTTGTGTCACAGAGACCAGATTAGAAGTTTTAAGGAGCCAAGTGGCATGATCAAATTTAGCAAGATTTCCCTGGTGCATTGTGGAGATATTAGACTCAAGATAAGATATAAGCGACCTCTTAAAAAGTAAGGTATCTTGAGGACCTAAAGTAGAAGAGAGAGAAAATAGATGAACAAAAGGGATCTATAGAAACCCTTCAGTAGGTAAAATCAGCATGATTTATTGAATCTCATCTGTCCTCATTTTAAAACATGTCTGCAAATTTTTGAGACTCCTCCCTTCAAAAGGTGAAGCCTAATTTCTTTGGCTTAGTTGTAGGCCCAACCTAGGGACTCATTTCTAATGAAAAGAATGTGACAGTGGTGATGCCATGTGGCTTCCAAGGCTAGGTCACAAAGAGCATAACTCTACTGGATTCTCTTTCTTTTGAATCTCTCTCTGTCTCTCCACTCTAAAAAAGCCAAACAGCCTGCAGCACTGTTCACAATAGCAAAGACTTGGAAACAACCCAAATGCCCATCAATAGTAGACTGGATTTAAAAAATGTGGCACAAATATACCATGGAGTGCTATGCAGCCATAAAAAATGATGAGTTCATGTCCTTTGCAGGGACATGGATGAAACTGGAAACCATCATTCTCAGCAAACTAACACGGTTACAGAAAACCAAACACTGCATGTTCTCACTCATAAGTGGGAGTTGAACAATGAAAACACATAGACACAGTGAGGGGAACATCACACACTGGAGCCTGTTGCAGGGTGGGGGGCTAAGGAAGGAATAGCTTTAGGAGAAATACCTAATGTAGATGACAGGCTAATGAGTACAGGAAAGCACTATGGCACATGTATACCTATGTAACAAATCTGCATGTTCTGCACTTGTACCCCAGAACTTAAAGTTTATACACACACACACACACACACACACACACACACACACACACACAGAGACACACATATGAGTAGCAAAGCAGGCCGAAGGCAGTTCCATGTAAAGAGGACCTGAGGCTTTTTCCAAATTTGCAAGCAATATCAGTGAACCACGCTGGAATGGGATTCAACATCATCTCTAAGTCTTTGGCTGCCTGTAGGCCTGGATAACATCCTGAATATAACCTCATGAGAGACCCTGAGCCAGAGTCTCTCAGACAAGCTGCTTCCAAATTCCTGACTCACAGAAACTGTGAAGGAAATAAATGTTTGTTGCTTTCAGTCATTGACTACGGGGATAATTTGTTATGGAGCAACATATAATATATCACCATTTACTGAAATGGGTAATGCAGGGAGAGGAAAAAACTGGTGGGGGGAAGTGCTATGGCCCTGATGATTTGAAGGTCATGTGGGAGAGCATAATGAACATGTCAAGAGTAACTTTAATATTCTTCCCTAGTCTGACAGTCAGGGAGAGGCCAAGGATTAAACTAGTATTCCTTAAGGTACCTGTAATGTACAGTCTTGAAACTCTCTTCAATACATTTTTATTTTAGTGAGGATATTTCCCTTACAGCATGTTGTTTCCTCTTACTCTTTGCTTCTTTGTCCATTGGTGTGTAACATCTTTTGGGTCAGAAAATAACTGTTGAAAATAGGAAACATTTCTGAAAGAAGGAAACTTGCAAAGATAAGACTTTTAGCCTTTTAGTTTATATTTAAACCATCTGGTAAAGAAACAAGCTCTCAACTAACAACCAATGTACCTGAAAACTAGAAAAGATTTCCACTGAATGCTAAACTACAGACGCTATCAGTGAGTTGTAGGAATTCAGACAACAGTGTTTGATAGTATTTTCCTCAGATATTCTAAACATATTCAAATGTAATATTCTCCAGCTAGAATTTTCATGAATATGTGCAATAGATAAGACCTGGAGTTTGGGGAAGTGTCCAGATATAAGCATACCAAAGACAGAAAATGAATCCACACTGTGAATATTAGGCTCAACTTCTAGCTTCCAGCATAAATATATCCCTAAGACCATAGTTTGAATGCAGCAAAATTGCTCTCTGCCACGGCTGAGTGAACTGGCATAAGAATTATGTAGTTTAATATTTATATATCAACAAGGAACATCTACAGAAAATACACTCACTCTGGTTCATAGCAGATTGAATCTGGACACCATAAGCAAGAAAATCACATATCTCAAAAATTGTTAAGATTTAAGAAAATATAAAAGTCAAAACAATTTCAAAAATGAGGAGTTACCAATTTAAATCTTTAAAAATTAGACATTTAAAAATCAGGCTGTGTGGGGGCAGCCACTCAGATGTCACCCCTCAGTGAGCGGTCGGTCCTCAGGTGGCCCAGGCCTTTGGCTCCCTGAGATGTCAATTTGTGGAGAGGAACCCAGACATGTTACATACCTTGGTTTTTGTTCTCCTCCCCTAGATCTCTAATAGGAAAATGCACTAAGTTAGCTCAGGGCAAAGGGGAATTTGTTGTTAAATTTCTTTTCTTTGAATTTCTTCTGAGCTGCTGTTTCAACGTTTAACAAACACTTAATAAGTCACCCCTATGTATCAAGCATGGTGAGCACTGAGAACGTGTTGATAACCAAAGGTACTTCCCTTGAGTAGCTTATGGTCTCAAAAAATTGGTCACCTTCTGCTGTTATTAAGGGCATTGTATTTTTCATGTTCACAAAATCAGATACACACACTTACATGCAAGAGAAAAGAAAAGGCTGTGTGTGGTGGCTCACACCTGTAATCCCTGCACTTTGGGAGGCTGAGGCGGGCAGATCACCTGAGGTCAGGAGATCAAGATCATCCTGACCAACATGGAGAAACCCCGTCTCTACTAATCATACAAAATTAGCTGAGCATGGCGGTGCATGCCTGTAATCCCAGCTGCTCAGGAGGCTGAAGAAGGAGAATCTCTTGAACCCAGGAGGTGGACGTTGCGGTGAGCTGAGATTGCGCCATTGTACTTAAGCCTGGGCAACAAGAGCAAAACTTTGTCTCAAAAAAAAAAAGAAAACAAACTGAATCACTCCTGTCCATGTTACATACCACAAATTCTGTTGATCCCCTTAACACCCACAAACTATTATGCAAATTTAGAACAATAACCATACGCAGCTTCACATTTCTTCAAACTTTCTTACTTGCCATTCTCTCCCTGCAGTTTCTCTTTACATTCATTCTTACGTTCGCTCCTAAAATTCAAGAAAATCCTCAATGAACTACTGAAAGACCTTTTCATACTGGATTAAAAGTTAAGCCCATTCTCTTGACTTTTTGGGGTCTGGATGAGGAGCAGGATTTCACTTAGTAGATTCAGAAGTTAGAGTAGCTTTTTAATACTGAGTAGAATAGAAATTAATTTCTCACCATCATGGGAGATAGATGTGGTCAGCAAGGGGAATGTTAGTCTGACTTCCATTAGTTGTGGTCAAAAAGGAACATAGAGATTTTATTATCCAAAATTAGATTATGCTAATAGACAGAGCCTACAAGAACTGCCATTGTATTAGAACAGGGTCATCCTATCTGATTTTAATTTCCCAATGAAAGCAACATCAAAATGTTCCTGAGGTCCTTATGAAGTTTTGACATACTGTACCCCAAGTAGTTAAGTGGTGTGGGAGAGGGAATAGCAGCCTGCAGAATTGTCTGAGGGGAGTGAAATTAGCAGCTCCCCAATCTGCTCAAGTAAAATTCCTGTGAAAGTAAATCATAAAAATGACACAGCACCCACACCATACATTCACTTGGGAATCTCTTCCTTACAGCCCACCCTCTCCTCCTGCAATAGCAAAAATGCACTACATAGAATTTTGATTGCATTTGTGAACACTGAAAATCTGAGATAACTCTCAGTTAATTTAGAAAGTTTATGTTGCCAAGGTTGAGGACATGCACCTGTGGCACAGTCTCAGGAAGTCCTGCCAACATATGCCCAAGGTGGTCAGGGCACAGCTTGGTTGTATACATTTTAGGGAGACATGAGACATCAATCAATATGTGTAAGATGTGCATTGGTTCCATGCAGAAAGATGAGGATAAAGAAGCAAAGAGGGGCCTTCCAGGTTACAGGTAGGTAAGGAACAAATGGTTGTATTATTTTGAGTTTCTGATAAGCCTTTCCAAAGGAGGCAATCAGATATTCATCTATCTCAGTGAACAGAGGGATGACTTTGAACAGAATGGGAGGCAGGTTTGCCCTGAACAGTTCCCAGCTTGACTTTTCCATTTAGCTTACTAGTTTTTAGGCCCCAAGATTTTCCTTTCACACCTTGCAACATGTTTTAAAGTCCAAATCCAAATCCAAATTGTCATCAAAGGCAGTTATCCCCAAGAGCCCTCAAACATGCCGAATGAGAAGTTCTTTCAGAAGACCTACAGGAGAATGACTTTTTAGCATTTGTATTCCAGTAGAATTGTTTCTGTAATTATCTACCCAATTTCTCTTAAAAGAGTCTCCTGAGGAACTTTTTGAAGACTAGAAGAAAATGAACAAAGGGTTCTTGTGGTTTATTAGAGAAGAAAAAAATTCCTATTATTTAAAGGATCTCAAAGGCAAAAGAGGGATTTTATGTTGAATGATAATAAAAAATACTGTCCAAAGATTTTTAAATTTGTTTTATTCTAAGGAAAAGAAAATATTAAAGCAACCCAACCAACATTTTCTCGAGCACTACAAATGTTTATTGTAATTCATATTTTGTCTTTACTTTTTATATCTGCATTAAAATATGCACCTTACAAATATATTAAAATGCTTTGGCTGTGTCCCCACCCAAATCTCAACTTGAATTTTATCTCCCAGAATTCCCATATGTTGTGGAAGGGGCACAAGGGGATATAATAGAGTCATGGGGGCAGGTCTTTCCTGTGCTGTTCCTGTGATAGAGAAGAAGTCTTGAGATGGGTTTATTAGGGGTTTCTGCTTTTGCTTTCTTCTCATTTTCTTTTGCTGCTGCCATATAAGAAGTGCCTTTTACCTCCCACCACGATTCTGAGGCCTCCACAGCCATATGAAACTGTAATTCCAATTAAACATCTTTTTCCTCTCAGTCTCAGGTATGTCTTTATCAGCAACGTGACAATGAACTAATACATATGTTTTTCAGAAAACAGAAGCTATATTTATACAGCCAGTTATTTTTGAAAGTACTTTATGTTCTGGAAAAGTACTATGACTTGTTCTCAATCTACATGAAAAAAAACCTAAGTGCCTGAAAAAGTGTTTGCTCTTTGTCCTTAAATAAGTTGTTAGGCACTATGTGTTGAAACTTCTGACAGGGGCAAACAGCTGATGGAAACTTTCAAGGACTTACATCATAACTCAAGTAGGTACCATTGCATTATGCTGTTAGACCTGAGACTACAGTAGAATGGCATGAGCAATTATATTTGTTGTCATAAATCAATGAATAATGCTTTTATTAATTATTTGCTGAGTCTTGCTCTTGGTCTTACACAGGACTTTAAATTTGGAATGATTATGGGACAGAAAACAAAACCACACACTCATTAGGTCATACTTGCTTTCTAACTTGATCTCTGGAACATTATTTACATAAGCAGATTTTACTTATTAGTCTTGTTAGCAATGAAGTAAACATATTTGTCATCGAAAGTTAAACATGATATACTTTTGGCTTTTTGTCAGTTTTGGAAGGGATGTAAAATCTTGGCATATAGCTGAACTGTTTTACATGACAGAAGATATTTAATTTTTCTTTATATAACATTCTAATATTCATACACACACAATAAATAGACTCATCTGAGAGTGTGTGAAAGTAGAGGCCGGGCACAGTGGCTCAGGTCTGTAATCCTAGCACTTTGGGAGGCTGAGGTGGCCAGATCACTTGAGGTCAGGAGTTTGAAACCAGCCTAGCCAATATGGTGAAACCCCATCTCTACTACAAATACAAAAAATTAGCCGGGCATGGTGGCAGGCACCTGTAATACCAGCTATTTGGGAGGCTAAAGCAGGAGAATCACTTGAATACAGGGGGCAGAGGTTGCAGTGAGCTGAGATCGCCACTGAATTCCAGCCTGGGTGACAGAGAAAGACTCTTGTCTCACACACACAGAAAATAAAATAAAAAAGGAAGAAAGTAGAAAAGGGGTTAGGGGAAGCAGTTATCAAACAGGTTAGAATAAAATGGATTGGGTGAATTCATACCTCATTTTAATATTTTAATTTTGTTTCAGGAAATGTTAGGTGAGGCAGAAATTCATCAGCATATTTAACAACATCATGAAGAAAATAAGGCTATCACGGAATGACCAGCTAAGCAAAAGGCTAACAGTAAGAGGCTGTTGAAAGAGGCGAAGGTGGAAAAAGTAGCACTAGCTACACTATGCTAGGGAGAGCTGCATTGCTCCAATTACTCAACAGCATTTGTCAAGACCCAGCCATCTGCCAAGCCCCATTCCAGATGCTGTATGCCTTAAAGTTCAGGTTATAAGGAAGAACGGAAAAATGAGCAACTATTAAACACTTGTGTTTACATAATATTCTTTAATTTCACAGCAACCATAGGCTATCATAAAATAAATATTGAGATTCTTATTTTCCTTAGGTTCAGTGAAATCAGGCAGCCTATTCTCAGTTCATTCCCTACATAAAACAATACATCTTGGACCTGTGATTTAAACAAGTTCTTATCCAAAGATCCATACAGCTTTGTCAATGAGAATGAGGAAAGTTTACAAATTCTGTGAAAAATAGCAATCTCTGTACCCCAAATTATTTAGTGGTACCTAGATTGTTTTTCAGACACAGACAAATTTGAGCATTTAATTATGCAGAGATACAAGTTTTATGTAATACTTAATATATACCCTGATTAATGTCTCTACTTTTATGAATGGTATGAAGTACATGATAAGAAAAAGAGATGTACAACTTTATAAATGTTTTCATTTATTCTATAAAATATTTAATATCTAACTTTAGCCTTCAATCTGACTGATGCTTTAACTAGCTATTACTGGGAACATTCATAAAATTTGAGAGATGTTAAAATCATCTTGGCCGTAAAACTTAATCTTTCTCAAAGAATTTCCCTGTGTTGATGTTAAACTGTTAACTTTTGAGCAGGGGGCTTAAGAGGTTTATGCAAATAGTACTGAGTCATAGATATGGGAGGAATGTCCACCTCTAAATCCTGAAATGGTGTTTAATTGGTTTAATGGGTATCATGTTAGCCAATGCTCTGGATGTAACTTGTCCCCTTTGGTATTTTGTTACAGCCCAGTTCTTGTTGGCTAAGAGTGAGCCATGTCCTTATCTAATCCCCTGTGGGACTGCTGTACCCGGGAACATTAGAATGTGGTTCCCTTGCCACTTATGCCTCATAGGACACATGGGGGATTGTCTTTGACCCTCTTGAGCCTAAATATTTTGTGACACCCTTTCTATTCTGTGACTAACACTCACGACGACAACACATGAAAGTTTCCTATGAAGCTTGTCATCTCCTTAGTTTTCGTCTAGAAACTGGGGCACAGATTATCTTAACTTTGTGATGCCAAAACTTAAAAAGGACACCATGTAATTTTATTCTGTCTTTCAGACTTATCTTTGAGTGAAGGTTGTTGTTGCAGAGGGGAAATAGGATAATCATCTAACCTAGAGAATGTCCCACCTTCTTCTTTTCACCTGCCCCAAACAGAAGGTAGTTTAGATCATATGGGAAGGGAGTGGGACTTGCTGGTCATTGTTGACTCAGGTCATTTTTGCTTAAAAGGTAGAAATTTGCCACTTTTCTTCTCTGTTTTGACAACTCTACTCCCGAGCCCCGAGACAACAGTGGTTCCAAGAACCAAGTAAGGAACAGTCGCAAGTAAAAGGAAGTGTATGGTAAGCAGTGAGTACCTGGAATCAAATTATATTTCTACCACCATATACCTTTTGCAACTGAATGCATATACTCAATCAGTAATGCAGATATTGATGAATTTTAAACATATTTCATTTTAAACTCAGATCATTATATTCCAGACAGCTGGATGGAAAGAGAAATATTTGACTAGTCATGCAGATGTTTCCAGATCTTTATTTGTATACACAATAAAAATGGCTGAAAAAAGTTTTCGTTCTGGGGACGATTTGGGGACTGTGTATACTAACGGCATGGAACACATTATTTTAAATCTTGAAACCAGTGGAGAGATGAGCAGCATCCTTGAAGGAACCAGAGGGTAGGAGGAAATGATGTAATCTGTGAAAAATAAAAAAAAAAATTTGACTTATTTTTATCTTCTACCGTTCGTTCCACCCAGTGGCTAGCTGTATTTTTTAATTTGGCTGTGATATTCATTTAATGAAGTCATTTTATAAAAAATATTTTTATTTTTTATAAGAAATATTTATTTTTTATAAAATATGCTGAGACTTTTCCTAAAAATCAAAATTATTTCTACATGCCTAAATTCCTGGGATTATTTTAGACACAAAAGTTTGAAAAATAATTTCCAAAAATACACATATTTTCTAACTGCTTGTTTCATTTTTATGAAATTGAGTTCTTCTAAAACACCTGATACTACACTGGCCTCAAACAGGTCATATATCAGAAAAAGTCAATAATGCTTGGATGATTTAATCATTTTCATCCTAAAATTTTTGCAGAAATTTCATAGTAATAAATATTTTGACAAACACACAGATTTTTTCTTTTATGAAAACTGCAATCTTTTTTAGGAGACATAGAACATTTTTCAGAGGCAAAAATAAGTTTATGCCATAATCAATCATTCAGCTGCAGCTTTAGAATACTTATTTATAAATTGCTTAATCTGGCTTCCTTATTTAATGGGTATTTTCACTATTTATTTAATTAATGTTGTAAACACAGTATTGATTGAAAGAGTAATGCTTTTCATAAAGTATATCTGACCATAAGATTGAGCAGTAAAAGTTAAAATGTAAAAACTCTTAGATCGGTTTCATCATCCCTTTAGAAATGTATGTAAACCTTGTGCTTTGAGGTTTTAAATACAGGGAGCAATTAAAATATTAGATGCCCATATTCTCAAACATGTGAGAATCATTAGGGGTAATTATCCTATTGAATATAGTTTAATTCTGTTTTTAGGTAGATATGTTAATTTAGAATATTCTCTTTGCCTGTTTAATAAAAAGTTATTTCTTATATGCAAAGAATATGCATATTGGACTATAATTTATGAAAATATTTTGCCAAATGCTTTTTTTTTTAAGGACATAGGGCTTTGTTCTGTCACCCATGCTGGAGTGCAGTGGTATGATCATAGATCACTGCAGCCTTGAACTTCTGGGCACAAGTGATCCTCTTGAGTGGCTGCAACAACAGGCATGCACCACCACGTCCAGCTAATTATTTTAAATTTTATAGACACAAGGTCTTACATTGTCTCCCAGGCTGGTCTCAAACTCCCAGCTTCAAGCAGCTCTCCCACCTCTGCCTCCCAAAGTGCTGAGTTTATAGGTGTGAGTCACTCCACCTGAACTCAACACTCTTAATTTAAATTTGTGGATGCTGAGACTGAGAGAGATTAATAAACTTGTCCAAAGCATCATCATGTGTAATTACTTTAATTTCTCCCACTTTACATACATCCTGTTATCTCTATTCACACACACAATCTAATGCAGTTTTTAAAATAACTTATTTAATGGTGAGTTATTATCCTATTTCTCTTCCTTTGGTTGAAGCTTTATTCCTAATACAATTCATTCTGTATGTTCAAACCACCATCAAAATATTCTACCGAACACACCTGTATGGGTTTGGCCTATGAGGGATTTGGGGTAATTATAACAGTTGAATCATTTCCAACTATCTTTTGCATAGATCTTTCTATTACCATTGCTAACTTAGTCCTGACCTTCTTAATTTCTCTTCTGTGTACTGCAATGATCACCTTATTGGTCTCCGTCTCCGATCAATACTATGCACTACTGCTAGAGTTATTGCCCTTACCCTGTTGTGAAACATTCCCTTCCTATTGCTTAGAATAAATGCCAATTACTTAGCCTAACATTTAAAAATATCCATTATATGACTCCAACCTATTTTCAGTCTTCTCCCTCTACCTCTACTCTTCCATGCCCTAACTCCTGAATCACATGTGACTATGACTACTTGCCATTCATTCTATTTGCCTAATGTGTTTTTCCTATTGATCTTAACTCAAGTTTTCTCGTTCATCTGAAATTATGTAGTAGATTTATTTATGAGTCAGACAAAATCTCACCTCTCTACAAGCTAGTCACAAATGTCACTATTCAAAATTTATCCTCTCTCCTATACTGTCATAAGATTATTTAAATGTTAATCATAGCACATATGACAGTCTCCTACTAAATGTATTCATGTATAGTTGTCTTTGTCCCTAAAATAACAGCAAGCATATGGAGACAAAAAAGAAATTTCTATTTTGTTTTTGTTAATCCACAGAGTATTCAACAAGTGTATGTTGATTGAAGTGATTTGATTAAAAATGTGTGTAGTTTTAAAATAAATTATCTTATATATTTTCTTATCCTCTTAATATGCTATACCACATAATGTATTTTTCTTGCTGATTCAGGACAACATTTATTAACATTTTTTGTACTGGATTATAATGCCCTCAAGAGCCACCAAGACGTGTCAAATTCTTTGCCTCTAGAGTAAATAGCTACAAACTGCAGAGATGTGACTTGGGGAGTTTTATATCCTGGGGACACCTTTTGCAGCAGCTTTATTTTAATCAGTTGCCTAGGGTTAGGCCTGAAGTTGTTACTATCCCTCTCCTACAGAAGAAACATCAAGGTCTTTGTAGTAGCGGTTTGCTTCTAAGACTTCCTGACCGTTCTGGTTGTTGGATGTTTCTGAAATGCTACATGCAGCATTGCTTCCAAAGAGTTCGACTTTTACTCATTAAGAAATAAGAAACAAGTTATTTAACTTTGGGTAAGAAAAAGTTGGAATTTGGGATTTTGACAGCCCCATTTCTCACTGGGATGGTTGCCCTGATTTTCAGACAGCAGGGGAGACGGCACTGAGGCCATATGTTTTCAGGAGGGCAGAACAATCACGCCACTGTAGCCCATTTCCTCACCCCTCCTTCATGTGTACAGAAATGGAGTAGAACGTCTTTCTGCTGGTGGACATCCTCAGCACAGCAGCCTAGCTATTATTGCTTCCTTCTCAATTGAAGTGGAAATTGTTGCACTACTGTTTTGTTGGTTAGAAGGTCATGGGGCATTAGGTCACTGGAGCCCTCAAGAGACATAAAATATAGCAAGGGCGAAAAACCAATGCCAGCTGAGAGAACAGGGATTTGATTTCCTATGGGGACTTCCAGTCATGTTCCACTCCTTCCAATTATGTTCCCTGCCTACGCCCCCAACCCCCAGTTATAATATCTCCGGGATTCAATAATAGTCACTGTTCATTTCTTTTTGGCTTTTCCCTCCTGTGCTTTTTCAGGCAGCCTTAGTTTTTCCATGTGGAGCTTTCTTTCGCCCCAGAAAGTTAATAGATGTGCTTATTTCATCTGAGCTGTCAGAATAAGATATTAATCTTTTTGCTTAAGCTTTTAATAAAATGTATATTTAAGATTTATTTTCAGAATTTTTCTCATGAACAAAAATCATCCCAGGTGGCAACTGTAAATACATACAGTGTATTCACAGAAGGAACGAGAAACACCAATTTGTTCCTCTCCTCCATTTCCTCCTGGAGCTCAGCTCCTGCTTGGCTGCCGGAAGGAAATGCTTTTCCAGGGTAGATTTTATGTGGTCATAGATTTAGGTCAGGCATTGCTTTTCTGCTTCTTCAAACCAATGCTTTTAATAAAAATAAAAACAAGCCCAGAAATCTAAAAATCTGTTCTTATTCTGCCTTCACTGCAAAATCATAGCGACCTTAAGTAAGTTACAGATATCTGAGCCTCAATTTCCTTCAGATGGAGATAACTATCTGGCCTCCAATCTTACGGACTGATGTAAAGATCAAGTGAGAACGTCCAAGAAAAACATGGAAATCTATAAAATATTAAAGACACGGAGATAATTAATGCGACCATACTTCCTAAACTATAAAGAGTTATGTAAGAACAATTAAGCTCATTGATTATAATTGTTCCCCAGAGTCCTGAGCATATTGGCTATGGGGCAGGAATAACAATACTGCACATTTAGTTGCCATTTCCTTGACCTTGCTGTCCTAAACTCAACTCCTGCATGCCCTTCAGGAAGGCTTTTTCCCCATGGTGGCCCAGTCAGTTTCTTGTGTGCAGCCATAAAGCTGAGCTTACCTCAAATGCAAATACTCAGGTTTAGTAAATACAGAAACATTCCTGGAAACTCATCTGGAGTACCATACTGCCTCTATTTTCAGGGACTCAAAGGCCCTCACATTATTTTGAGATTCATGCATTAGGAAGATTGTAGATATTTAAAGCTCACATGGCGTGCAAATCAATGGAGAGGAGAAAAAAAGTCTTATACCTCCCTGGTTGGACCACCAGTTATTTTTTTTTTTTTTGGAAAATTACAATGTGGAAAAAATCTGAGGGTTTAAAGTAGATTTTGTACTTTATATCTGAAGAAGCTTGATACGTATGGAAAGCCTGATGGTCCCTGGTTAATTTTGATCTAAGAGATCTAAAGAGATACTGCTAGCTTCCTGTCACATGATAGTGCCAAAACAATGCCAGCAGACTTAAACATATAAAAATGTTGAGGTGAATACAGTCTTGCTTCTTTCCCAACCTCACTTCAAACTTGTCAAGGCAAGTCCCAAGAATATGCATCTGATTTTTGGTTGGCCTTTCAGAGAAAGTTTCCTCCATTCGTAGAACTTCAAAGTTTTGCCATATTGTTTCAGATCCATTTTTCATTCAGGAATAAAACAGATATTTCAAGGGGGTTGAGTGGGTATAATTTCTCTATGACTGCTGTTTTGTAGTTTCTTATTTAAATAAAAACAAAACAAAACAAAAAAAAAAAAACAAAACAACCTGTTAGGTAGATTGTATTTTTCATGTTTCACATTCATTTTAAACAAATCAAGGCTTTAAGTTAAGAGATGTACTTAAGAGTCACAGGTAACGAAAACTCTAGCCAAAAGGTAAAGTCCACGCTCTTTCTCAAACATTACTGTGTCTCTCTTAATTCATTAATTAATGATACTCATAAGTAGCATATACCCACACAAGTTAGTCCCACTATACAGGAACATTGCAACCTCAGTGGTACACTCAGTGCCATTCAGAGATCCCATTTTCCCTCCAAGTTTGCTTTATATTTTATACTGAGTGTGGATATTCTGAAATATTTCACTATCTCTAGATGCCAACCAGATCTCTAACTCCACAGATATCTCCTATGGGTAGGGCATATACAGTAGCACTGTGATTTAAGCAAATACATTTTGACAACTTTTCTTTCTTTCTTTATTTTAGTTTTTATTTTGTCTCTATTGCTTCCCAGGCATCAAATAATATTGATTCTTATGTGGCAATGTGTTCTTTCTGTTCTGCCCCCACAATAACTGATTAAACCACTCTGGAAGACTCCTCTCTAGGGTCTCCTTTCCTCCAAACTGAACTTCCTCTGATCTGCCCTTCGCATTGATTCCTGGGTAACTTCTTCTTAAACACAGGTCAGATAGTATCTTTTTCTTCCTCAGTTTCTCTTCAATAGCCCTCTGTTGCCAAACAACAAAACAACAACAACAACAAAAAAAACAACAAACAAATCTTTGCTATGGCCTTAAAGTTCTATGATGTGTACCTCATCATCCATCCCAACCTAATTACCCTCGCTACTGTCCCTTACATTTATCCCTACAACTTTCTCAACTCATCTCTGATCACATCAGTCCCAGATCCTGGGACACTTCTCTACCTCTTCTTACTCTATTGAAAGACTTTCATGACCCATCTTAAATATCACAGTCTCCATCAAGCCTTCTTTTATTTCTTCTATGCAAAAACAAGTGTCCTTTTCCTAGTGTTTCAATGGCCTGATGCTTATTTAGTTACAACTTGCTGTTATAGCTTGGAAATTTGCTCCCCAAAACTCACGTTGAAAGTTGATCCCAGTTGTTGGAGGGGGAGCCTAATAGGAGGTGTTTGGATCATGGGGGCAGATCACTTCCGAATGGCTTAGTGCCATCCTTGAAGTGATGAGTAAGTTCTTGCTCTCTTAGTTCACACGAGAGCTGGTTGTCTAAAAGAGCCTGACACCTCCTTTCCTTCTCTCTTGCTTGATCTCTGCATGGGCTGGATCTAATTCACCTTCCACCATGAGTGCTTCTTGTACAGCCTGCAGAACTGTGAACCAAGCCTCTTTCCTTTATTAATTACCCAGCCTCAGATATTCCTTTATAGTAACACAAAGACCTTTGTGTTAAAAGTTAGTTGTTGATATGCCTGCCTTTCCCCATGTATAGAAAGTGTATTGAGGCAATCGAAGAGTTAATCTTAACCTATGGCAAAAATTCAGGCTCCAACCCAGAGAGATATGGTTTGAACTCCAGGGCTGCTTCTTACTTATCTATCTATAGTCAAATTGATTAACTTTTTTGGGCCTTGTTTATGAGTTTTTGTTTAGTTTTTCTTTTTTCCATTTTTGGAAAATCAGAATATTATCTACCTTTCAGGTTTGTTTCAAAAATTAAATGAGATAATATTCAAAGATACATACACTTTGAGGTCTTAATCAAAATATGTTGAACTGAGGGTAAATGATGAAGAGTGATAAGTCATAGGGGCATTCTGGGTAAAAACAACAAGGTAAGTGTAAGTATCTAGGCAGGACTAGGTATGTCCCAGGACCACTAAGCAGATTTTTCTGGCCAGAACAGAGTGTGCTTGCAATTGGTGAATGATCCGCTTACATAGTTTGTGTAAGGTGATACTGTGAAAGCCAGGTAGAGTTTACACTTTTTCTTAAAGGTCTTTTTCTTAAGGGAAGTGGGTTATAATTTAGGATTTGAGAATGATTTATCTATAAAAATGTCAGATTTTTTCAAGCAATAATTCTAGGATACTTAAATTTAATTTTAGTCAATCTATTTTCAATTTGTTTTGTTTCCTATATATAAGAATTTGTTTGATAAAATATCCCTCACCCTCACTTTTATCATACCACAGGTATTTAGATTTTTTGGATGGTGGAGTATATCAAAGATTAATGAAAGTCTCCAAGAGTTATAATTATTGGGTATTCCATTCCACAGGTACATTAGGTTATAACAAACAATCCACATTTTTTAAGAGGATGAGATTGCATCAATAATTTTAGCACAAATTAGAGTGAACTGAGAAGGTGGGTAATAGCCTCTAAATTATAATCAGAGAGATATCTGAGCTTAAAATTATGCTGTCATTTCGGGAGTTTATGATCTTGAAAAAGTTAATAAATATCCCCAAATCTCATATTTCTCAGCTGTAAAACTAGAGATTAATAGTTAACCCAATGGTCTGAAATATGATTAAATGATATAACTTATGAAAGTGTCTTATATAGTGTCTAGTACGTAATGGAAAGCCAAAGGTATGTGTTTTTATTATTAATACTTCAGTTTTCAAGACCAGTTTAGTTGAAGGCAATAAGAATTAAGGACACGAAGAAGGAAATGCTGTCATATGAGACAACATGGATAAACCTGGAGGACATTCTGCCAAGTGAAATAAGCCAGTTAAAGAAGGAGAAATACTGCATGATTCCAAACTGCATGTGTTTAAATTCCTCAAGTTGTACACATGAAATATGTGCAGTTCTTTGTATATTATACCTCAATAAAGCTATTTTCTTTAAAAATGGAACATTAATATGTTCTGGGGATGATGGTGAAGTAAAAAAACAAATTAAATGAGATACCCAATGGTATAGTTTGGGTATGCCTCTACCCAAATCTCATGTCAAACTGTAATCCCTGTTGTTGGAGGTGGGGTTTGGTAGGAGGTGTTTGGGTCATAGGGGTGGGTTTCTCATGAACGATTTAGTACCATACCCTTGGTGCTGTTCTTGTGATAGTGAGTTTCTATGACATCTGGTTATCTAAAAGTGTGTGGATTCTCTCTCCCTCTGTCTCTTGCTCCAGCTCTCATTACATGAGATGCCTGCTCCCACTTCATTTTCTTCCATAACTAAGCTTCCAGAGGCCTCCCTAGAAGCAGATACCAATGTTAAACTTCCTGTACAATCTGCAGAACTATGATCCAATTAGACCTTTTCTCTTTATAAATTACCCAGTCACAGGCTTTATTTTCATAGTAATGTAAGAACAGCCTAATAAAGAAAATTGGCACCACGGAGTGAGTATTGCTATATAGACACCTGGAAATGAGGAAGCAGCTTTAGAGCAGAATAATGGGCATAGGTTGGAAGAGTTTGGAGGTCTCGGAATAAAACAGAAGGTCAGTGAAAGTTTGGAACTTCTTAGAGACTGGTTACATGGCTGTGACCAAAATGCTGACAGTGATATGGAAACTGAAGGCCAGGCTGCTGAGGTCTCAGATGGAAATGAAGAGCTTATGGGGAACTGGAGTAAAGACCTCTTTGGTTATGCTTTAGCAAAGAACTTGGCTACATTATGTCCTTAGAAACCAGATACACTAGGTCTCAAGTTTGCACTTTAGAGTAATGACCTAGGGTATCTGGTTTCTAAGAAGTTTCTAACGATCGAAGAGTTCAAGCTGTGGCCTAGCTGCTTCTAACTATCTACATTCACAGGCAGGAGGAAAGAAATGAAAAAGTTGGTACTTACATTTTAAAGGGAAGCAGAGTGTAGTGCATCCTGGCCATGTGGCAGAGAAAGAAAAAGCTTTTTCAGGATAATTCAAGCCAGCTGTGGAAGAACCACATGACTGAAAAGAGGCCAAGTGCTGACAGCCAAGACAATGGGGAAAAGACCTTAAACACGCTTCAAAGACCTTCAAGGCAGCCTCTCTCATCATAGGAGAAAAGAATGGCTTTGTGGGCTAGGCTCAACTCTCTGCTGCTGCCCTGCACACCGTCAGGACACTGCTCCCTGCATCCCACTCCAGCTCAAAGGGCCTCAGATACAGCTCAGGCTGCTGCTTCAGAGAGTGCAAACAACTTTGGGCCTCGGCAGCTTCCACATGGTGTTTAGCCTGTGCGTGTACAGGGTGCAAGAGTTGAGTTTTGACAGCATATATTAAAAAGCTTGGGTATTCAAGCAGATGTTTTCTGCAGGGATGAAGTCTTTATGAATAACCTCTGCTGTGGCCATGTGGAAGGGAAATATGGTGTTGATGCCCTGACACAGAGTCCTCACTGGGGCACTGCCTAGTGGAGCTGTGAGAAGAGGGCCACTGTCCTCCAGACCTCAGAATGGTAGATGCACCAGCAGCTTGCACCCTGTACCTGAAAAAGCTGCTGGCACTTAATGTCAGCCCGTGAGAGCAGCCACAGGATCTGAACCCTGCAAAGCCAAAGGGGTGGAGCTTCTGAAGGCCTTGGGAACCCACTCTTCACACCAGTGTGCCCTGGATGTGGAACATGGAGTCAAAGGAAATTATTTTGAAGCTTTAAGATTTAATGACTACCATGCTTGGTTTTGAACTAGCTTGGGCCTGTAGCCCCTTTCTTTTGGCTCATTTCTCCCTTTTGGAACGGGAGTGTTTACCCAATGCCTATAACCTCATTGCATCTTGGAAGTAACTAACTTGTTTTGATTGTACAGGCTCATAGGTGGAAAGGATTTGCTTTGTCTCAGACAAGACTTTGGTCTTTTGAGTTTGATGCTGGAATGAATTAAGAATTTGTGGGATGATTGGGAAGGCCTGATTGTATTTTGCAGTGTGAGAAGAACATGAGATTTGGGAGGGTCAGGGGCAGAATTAGATAGTTTTATATGTGTCCACATCCAAACGTCATGTTGAATTGTAATCCCCAATGTTGGGGGTAGACCTCGTGGGAGATGATTGGATCATCAGAGTAGGCTTCTCATGAATGGTTTACACCATCCTCCTGCTGTTGTTCTCATATACTGAGTTATTGTAAGGTCTGGTTGTTTAAAAGTGTGGGGCACCTCCCTCTCTCTTTCTTGCTTCTACTTTCAGCATGTGAGATGTCTGCTCCTGCACCTTCCACCATGAATGTAAGCCTTCAGAGGCCTCCCCAGAGGCAGATGCCAGTGTTGTGTTTTCAGTACAGCTTGCAGAACCATAGGCCAATTAAACTTCTTTTCTTAATAAATTACTTAGTCTCAGGTATTTCTTCGTAACGTGTGAACAGCCTAATACGCCAAGCTTTTATCAAACGTCAATGTCTCATGAAGGAGAAATGCTCATACAGTCTATATTGTAAGCTCTCTAATCTTAGGGGCTGGGTGAGTTTTTGAATATCACTGACTCTCAGCACTGATCACAGTGCTTGAACCATAATCATTTGCAAAACAAATAGAGAGAGGGAGGGAAAAAAGAAAAACAAAAACTCAAATTCTCTTACAATATAAGCTACAAAATTCAAGTAAATGTAAAGTACTGTAAGAATACAGATGAAAATAACTGATCAACTATACATGAATCAAACATTACAACAGTTTTGATCACTTGCCGGGTGATCGAAACCACTTAATGGAGAATAGATACTCAGGAGCGTCTCATCAAGAACTGCTAAGGACTTAAGATTTTACCGTATTTGGAAAGCTATGAGTTAGTCTGAGCCACTTCCTGGATACTAACGGGAGACACAAGCCTCCAGGGTCAAAGCTAAAGGGCAATTTTTCACTCACAGCAAAAGCAGTAGTGAGAGTGTCAGCACTTCTGTAAGTTCCTAAGCCAAATTTCCCATGAGTAAACACAAAGAAGGCCAGGCTATACCTGCACGTTGCGGAAGGAGCTGTGTTAGAGAAGAGCAACTCTGGGCTTCGAGAACAAGAATATTAAGATGGGCAGGGAGCATCCCTTTCCATTTGTTCCAGGAGAATCAACTGTGTCTTTCAAGACTCAGAAAACCTGTCCTTTGCTCCAGAGGAAACCCTACCGCTATCTTCCAAAGTTCCAGGTATCCTTTAAGTTCCAGGTATCCTTAAAAAGACAATTGGACAAAGGCAGTCAGCACCTCGGCAAGACTGGGAGAACCATGAGAAACCCATGTAGAACGTCTCCTAGCACTTCCTCCTTCTGGTTCTATGTCATAAACCCATGTGCAGTACATTAAACAGTTTTTATTTCCATTTTTAAGGGCAGCCCATATATGGTTGAACAGGTAAGGTAGGTAACAGAGCAATCCCAGAGAGGCAGATTTACTATGAACCTGATGTAGCTTAAACTTCTGAGTTATTACCTCTTCCACGGCCCTGTAGTTAATTATGTATGAATAATCTTGTATTCTTTTTCTTTCAGAGGGCTCTGCAAAGTATATGGACCTCATACTCCAAAGACTCTGGATCCCCAAACCCTTGCCAGAGCATAAATGGCTCTCATTTAAAATGAGGGTGACATACATATGCTAGAAAAGGCATCAAGTGTGACTTCTGTTCATTGAAGATGTGCTATAAAGAGTAGGATTATGAACTCTAGTAACATTATTTAGTTAGAATGTGAAAATTATTACAAGATAGTCAGAAAAAGTTACGTTGAGAAAGATGTTTCTAAAAAATATTGCAAATGTAATAATCCATGTTTTTTAATAGAAAGGATATAAACTATCTTATTTCACATAGGTGAATTTTATATTTTCTCTTGTAAAATTTACTGCACTACTCAATCACCTTCAGTTGATAGCTCAGCCTCCCACAATCTAAAAATGTTTGTTATTAAGACTTACTTAATACTTTTACCACTAAGTGGACCTTTATGTGAATATCTGAGAGACTATAGATAAACATGAATGGATCTTTTCATAATTAACAGAAAAATACATTTATAACTTACAGCCATCTTCTCTGAAGCTACAGCTCTATATCTGCATCTATTCAGTAAGATAATTTCATTAATTTCTCTTCATTAATTCCTTTGGTGGTATATATTCAAAGTTGTCTCTCAAGCCACTCAGTTTTGAATTTAAATGATGAATGTTTATCACTCAAGGCAACAATCATAATCATTTCCTTTCTTCAGTTCCATTAAGATTTAAAATAATCTTAGCAAACAGAATATACATGCCCTTCACAGCATATTTTTTCAGCCTAACCTATTTTTAATGACAAGGTCCATTAGTAAGTCATATTAATGGACTAATGTCTAGCCCAACTTACATACTTATAATTAATACTAATAGATGTAAAAAGTAACTTTGGAAACATAGTTATGCATATTCATTTAGTCTATTTTATTTTTAAAAAATTCTAAAATATGTGCTATTCCAGAAGAAAAACACACTCAATTTTTTTAACTTCTACTAACTTTTCCAAATTCATTTCTAAGGTTTATATATAGACTTTTAAAGTATAAGTAACATTTTTCCCTATAAAGTGGATCAACATCCATCAACATCCAATAGATATTGTTGATTTTAGGACTGAAACAGGAAATATACAGGATGGGCCTGGAGTATTTTGTCATATCAGAAACTAAGCAAGTGCTCAACACACACACACTCCCACCCCCACCCCCCCCACACACGCAATAATAGTATTGATATGGCTTCAATGATTGGAAGAGCACCAATGATGACTCCATATTCATAAGATAATGCAATTTGTGCTTACTATATGGTGGTCAAAATAGCAAATAAACTTAACAGTTATTAATATCTATTTGACATCATGAAATTGCTAACAAAACTAATAAAATATGATACAGAACGGCAAAAATGAAAAAAGTAATGTAAAACCAACTCTTGGTGAGGACATGGAGCAACTGAAACTCTCCTACACTGCTGGTGGGAAGTGTAAATTGGTATAACTATATTGGAAAACTATTAACTAGTATTTACTAAAGGTGAAGCTATGCATACCCTATAACTGAATAATTTTATACCTAGGTGTATACTTGTCAGTAATGCACACCCATGTTCACTATAAGACATGTTCTAAAATGTTCGTATCACTACTCATAATAACCAAAGCTATTGGTTATTTATAATAACCAACTGTGAATCATTATTCATATGAACCAACTATTCATGATAAACAATGAATCACATCAATATTCATAACCTGTAACCTCAATAACTACAGATATTTTCATAGTAACCCAAAAGAAGACATTGTTGCATATTCACACAGTGAAATACTATGTAGTCATGACAGTTGCCTATCACAGTATACAAAATATACAATTGAACAAAAGACAGACACACAATATTATATCCAATATTATTCCATGTATAAAAGGAAACACTGAAAATAATCTATGCTGTTAGATTTCAGAGTAATAGGAGGGAGGATGGGGCAGCTTCAAGGAGCAGGTTACAAAATATATTCAATGTGTGAAATTCACAGGGCTTTATACTTATGATGCATATACTTTAATTCGTATATATCTATGATTATTTTTTAAATACTATTGTCAAGACACCTGGCTTGAGTGATATTCCTGTCTCACAATATGATTTACATATGCACAATAACAACTTATATGTGAAGAGAAATATATCATATGAATATATCTATAATAATGATAATAATGAAAATAGACATATTTTTGTGTTACTTTTTGCCAAATCTGTCACTCCCTAACTTATTCTCCCACAAACATTCATCCATTTCGAATAGTCTTTGAAAAGTCCATAGACTAAAATCAGATTTTTTTCAGACCAGCTTTTAAGTCTTTAATATATGAGAATAAATTTCTGTTTGAATGTTAAAGATTCATTTCACATGCCTGTAAGCACATACTTTCTAGTAATAATTCCAGAGAAACAACATTACAAAGTAATTGATTATAAGGGATAGTACTAAAAGAACATGATAAACAATGCTTAAAAACTGCTATATTTTACATACTTGTTGCTAAACAACTTAAATACTGTTTCCTGGACTCGTACAGGTATTTTCATAGTAATAAAGCTAATTACATACCAAAGGAACAAGAATTAAAATTAGAGTGACTGAAGGACTTCCTTGGAAAACACCATAGTTAAGGGCTTATAATGGGGGGTGGGGGGAATAGGGGAAGGACAGCAGGGGGTAGGGAGTTGGGGAGGGATAACATGGGGAGATATGACAGATATAGGGGATGGAGAGGAAGGCAGCAAACTACATTGCCATGTGTGTTCCTATGCAACAATCTTACATGTTCTTCATAGGTACCCCGAAACCTAAAATGCAATAAAAAAAACAAATAAATAAATAATAAATTAAAAAATTAAAAAAAGAGCTTATTAATGTATCTCAGGTAATTGAACATCAGTAATAATAATTTATTCTGGCATAGCAGGTAAGAGACACTGTGCTAAATACTTCATATATTTTTTTTCTCATTTAAATTTCATAAATCCTTTGTCATAATCTATTACAACTTTTTATTTGTTAGATTACAGGAATAAAGTTTGAAAAGGTAAAGAAATTGACCGAGTATTGAAACATGTATTTGCCACATAAATGCCATGTACTTAATCACTAAATATATCTATTCAATATATTCATTTCCTTTAAAAAACTATTGATCAACATGAATAAAAGAGAAATATCTCATGTCTTGATGAAACTTGAGTTCTAATGGCAAAATTAATTTTGGATACCTAATACTAAGTCTGAACCTAAGATTGAACAAATAAGCTCAATATAAACAGTATTCATTCATTATAGTCTAATTTCTTAATACAAGTTAAGTATTAACCTGGAGATATACCTATCTTATGTAAATATCACTGTAAGTATCTTTAAGTTTTTATGCGATCCTCTCTTTGGTGCCACATTTTGTTATGCTTTGACAGTGCATAGAAAACAAGAGTATCTGTAGCTCCAATGAAATCATGATTACAACTTCACACTTCTGCAAACTATAGATCTCCTAGTGGGCTTTGTTCTGGTAGCTTGTGCATTCCTGCAGAACTCGCCCTGATTTCTCTGGACAGGAATTCCATGGGCAGGTGTCAGCAAATATAACCATAAAGGTTGGCTTGGGTTTGTCTCCCATTACCTGGGGTCATTGCTGAGAGAAAGCCATAGCTCTTTTTGAGAGTACGCATGGACTATCCTTCTATGTTATAGATTCAAAAAAGCAAATTAAACTTCACAGTCCAAATGTAATCTTTGGTCTAAAGTAAATTGCTATTTGTGTCAAATTAATTGAGTGCTTGTTAGTGCAAGGATAGAGAATACATCTAATATATGGGACAGTCCAGTGACAAAGGGAGAAAATCTCACAGAACTCTGAATGAAAAGGGATCTCAGGACGTTTTCCCTATGAAAAGGGATCTCAGGACATCAGGAAGGATGTTTTCCTAGAATCCCTCCCAAAACACTCACTGTGTTGGCATTCAAAAATTCTTAGCTCCACGTCTGATATACTAAGAAGAAAGTAAATGTTAGCTATTATTTTTTACATGTTCCCAATTTCTGCTCCATACATTGCCTTTATTGACTTCCTTTAACTGAAATCTGTGTTTCCAAAAATTCCCTTAGGTGGGTGTGTATGTGTGTTCTCAAAAAGTCCTATTGGCTCTACTGCCAAAAAAAAAAAATTGTGAATTCGTTCACTTCTTACTAAATTCATCCCATCATTCTGACTCATCTACCATCTCATACATGAATTAATCACATAAATTCCTAACTCACAACCTTTCATCCACTCAAACTCCTTTCTCATTTCTCCCTACAAGAGGCCAAAAGGGTGTTTTCAAATACAAATCTGTTCATCTGTTTTCCTTATTTAAAAGTGATCAGTGATTTCCCTTTGCTACAGGAAGACGTCCAGTTCTCTATCATGGCCTTTCTCCTATGATTATTTCTACTCTAGCCACAGTGACTTGTATAATTATGTCCTCCAAAACACTAGGAACTTCCACGGGACAACCTAGAGGATTCTGTTACTTTTTTCTGGAAACTCCAATTCCAAACCTTGTCTATATAATGTTTTTATGCTTCATATTTAAGCTTAAATGATCTCCTTTGGTCCCCTTTCCACTTAACCCTCTAGTTAAACCAGGATTCCCTGTTAATAATCCTAATGCACTCTTCACAATTGCCACTAATGGGCTTTAGAACATGCTACTCTAAAATGTTCACACCTTGATATGTTGAATGTTTTAACTGAAGGAATTTGAGAAGTGGCGGGAAGACTCTTCTTCCCTGAATCAGGTCATAAGACTCTTATGTGAAGGATGCCCTCCTTATACCCAGAGAAAAGGAGCATTCTTATCTCCAAAAATGTATCCTGTCTCCAACAGGATGACAGAAATTTTAGAAGACAGCCCTTGATAAGTTTCCCTGTTTATTACTTTTTGCCTTGACTCTCCACTCTTCTTTTGTGATACAAGTTTCTATCAAACCTCATATAAAAACATTCTGGCTCATGACCAGTGATGATGAGCATTTTTTCATGTTTGTTAGCTGCATAAATGGCTTCTTTATCAGTGCTTATTCATATCCTTCGCCCACTTTTTGATGGGGTTATTTTTTTCTTGTAAATTTGTTTTAG
>PVKP010017314.1:0-46446 GCA_004027715.1 Plecturocebus donacophilus
GGGTGAGACTCTGTTCCCACCCCACAAAAAGAATATCTATCAGAAGTGATGTACTAAATGTTTCCAAAATTCATGAAAACATGAATTCATGAAATCATGAGCTTTAGTTTGTGCTCTGGGTCCTGAATAAATTCGAAAGGCACTATAGGCTACATGAACTGCGGTCCTTGGGCAAATCTCAGTGCTGCACTGGGTTTTGAGCTAGTAGACTGGGGTTCCACACCACTCAGTGAGACACAAGCAGGGACATCAAGGGTGTGCTTGCATCACTCTTACCCCAGCTCCAGGCAGTGTAACTTGGGAAGAGACTTCTATTGCCTTCAGAAAGGAAAAGAAATATAAAGAATGCTTTGTCTTATAACTTGGATACCAAGTAGAATTCATTACCAAATAACTTAGACTAA
Organism: Plecturocebus donacophilus; assembly: GCA_004027715.1. NCBI lineage: Eukaryota > Metazoa > Chordata > Mammalia > Primates > Pitheciidae > Plecturocebus > Plecturocebus donacophilus. The sequence goes on from PVKP010017314.1 coordinate 405, forward strand.
AATTAATACTTAGCAGTTTTTTTCAAAATGAAATAAAAGGAACCTAGGTGGAAATTGAGTACTTCATATAGAAGTGAAGAGTAACAGAATTAGTAAATATGTGAGTAAATATGCCCTCTTCACCTTTTCAAGTTTTCTTTAAAACACAATTGAGCCAGGCATGGCTGCTCACTCCTATAATCGGAACACTCTGGGAGGTTGAGGCAGAAAGATCAGTTGAGACTAGGAATTCAAGACAAGCCTGACCCAGGCAATTAGATCCCATCCCTAAAAAAATAAAATAAAATAAAAAAGAAAAGAAAAAATAGCTGGGCATAGTGGCATATGTCTTTAGTCTTAGCTACTCAGGAGGCTTGGGCAGGAGGATCACTCGAGCCCAGAAGTCTGAGGTTACAGTGAGCTATTGTTGCACCACTGCACTCCAGCCTGGGCAACAGAGGGAGACCTAGTTCCAATAAATAAAGAAGTAAATAAAAGATAATTGAAACAAAATATTTAAAACAAAAATAACAATATTTTGTTATGTAAAACATTCAGAAGTAAAATTATTAATAAAACAGTACAAAGGATGAAAGAGGTGAACCGAAGAATATTTGTATAAGGGGTTAATGCTATGTAAAAAAGTCTGTGATGTTGTTGGAAGGTATGTTGCAATAAAGTAAATATAAATATTATAAAACGGAGATTGAACTGTAAAAGAAAATAAAAGAAAAAGGAGGAAAACTGAAATATAGCTAATTAGCCAACAGTAAATAATACATGGTATTAAATAAAAACCTGAAGGTGGTATGAATATAGGGAAGAAAACAGAAACAAAAAGAAGTTGTCAAAGAGAAAGCAAACAGCAAAATGGTAGACTTAAAGTCAACCATATCATCAACTGGATTAAATATGAAAGGTTGAAACACAGTTAAATAGCAAAGATTGCCAAGGTCAACTTAATAAGACAGAGGAGGAAGTGGAGGCAGAGAAGGTCGTGGAGGAGGAAGAGGCAGAGGAGATTAACTATAAATTGTCAACCAGAAATCTTATTTTAACATAAGATAAGTATTTTTAAAAGCATAAAAAGTGTGTACTATTCAAACACTATTCAAAAAAAGTTGGAATAGCTATATTAGTATCATAATAAGAACACACTAGAAAAAGAAATGCAATTAATCACATTACTTGTAGTATTTATTTTCTACAAAGTCACAGAAGTACTGAATTAGTGAATACTGAACCATGATTCTAAGAAGCACACACACACAATTTTACACTGATTACAATCCTAAATCAAAAAAAATTATGGTAGATTTAATTTTATTAATGTTACAAAAAAAAAGAACAACAGACTCAGACATGTTAAATGCCTTGCCTCGGACCACCTCAGTAATGTCTGCCTCAGTTGGAATTCACATTCCCTGCAACTGGCCCCAAATCCAGAGCTTCTTCCCTTACACTGCTCTGCCCTACCAACTCCATTTTATGATGAACTCTACAGGTGAGATGAAATAAGAAGGCAGTGTCATCTTGTTTAATTCCAGCTGGGGACCTGGATGTTGGGCAACTAAGTTGCTTCGTGGCTCTGCAGGTGTCTGCTAATGACTGAGAAAATCTCTGAGTATTGACTTTAGGGTTAAAAATAAATTTTAGTGAGCAGAAAATGTGCACACTCAACAAGGATAGACAATATTAATAGTTCAAAAGAGGGGCCTATAATAATAATAAAAGGCACAACTCATTGAGAAGGTGTGACAATCCTGTATCTAGGCAACTGAGAGCAAAGATTCAAATCACATGAAATAAAAATACACTGGAAAGATAAATAGAAAAATTCAATATTATTATTCATGGTTTTAACATACCTTTGTAATTTAAGGAATATTTACATGGAAATCAATAACAAATAGAAATCTTAGAAAAAACTATTATTCAATTTAATGTAAATCTCCATGTTTGGAAACTTTCACCAATAAAACTCATTTCTCTGCTTATCACAACTAATTTTTTTGATGATAATCAGTGGACTTTAGTTTTCCTAGAACTGAAGAGCAATAGAATGCTAAGAGAAAATAGAAGATAGTGTTCACAAGATGATTCTTGTTGTTTGTAGACCAAAAATATTTTTAAGTCATTACTCTAGACATTGATATGAATATTAGACATAGAAATGAATATATAGGATGGCCATACAAAACTTTTTCAAGACAAATAACTTGGAAAGAAAGGTTATTTTTTAAATTGAAGTACTCCTCTATAGAAGTAAGATCTTTCTTGAGAATAATAGGGGAAAGACACAATTAAAAGTCTAGGTTTATTTTTCTTGTAAGCTAACACTCCTATAATATAGTGTAGTCTGTCTTTTCATCTCAGCAGAACAGTTTTGAAAGGTTTTAAACTGAAATGTTGAGAAACGAAAGGGCAAAGTGAAACGGGGTAGAAAGAAGTAAAAAGGAGTTTGTTTTTATGTATACTTTATCCACATTACTTAATTCGACTTTGTCAGCTATTCTAATTTTGTCTTGAGCTTTTATTTAACATATTTATTATAATCCCCATAGTACCATATTTTTCTTGCATGATGTGAAACATTTTTTAACAAAAATCTTTGAAAGTCTATGAGTTATGCTCAGTAATTCCTTCTACCATTTTCCATAACAAAAATCCTAAAAAGCAGCTGATTACCTGAAAACAAAGCTTGAGAGTACATTTACCAGCCTCCAGTTTAGCTGTTCAGCTATGTTACTCTGTAAATGGAATGTGAGAAAAAAATCTCCTTTGTGCCTTCAAAGAGAAAGAGTATACATTTCCTTTTCTCAATACATCTTCCTCTGACTGAAGATATCACTGATCAAGTGGGTCTGGGCAATACTTTAGAAAAGGTAGACCTCCAAGTTAGGAGACTGGGTATGCCATGAATACACCCTAACTATTATAGAGTTCCTATTCTTGTCCATGTCAAAGAAGAAAGAAAGGAAAATAAAATATGTATTTTCCATAATTATCTTGTTTATAATTTCTTTTGTTGTTATAGCAAATAGACTTGAATCTTTATTAAACAAATTTGTTATTAAATCATAAAAAATGATAAAATTTTTGATAAATTCAAATGTGATTTAAATGAAAATTTTTATATTATTAAGCAGTTCAATTTTGATTGAAAAGTGATACCTTTATTATTATGCCCACTAAATTTTGTTTTATATTACATGGTTCTTTAGTAGGAACCATAGACTAGTTTTGCGAAATTATTTAAAATACTTTGGGAGTCCGGGAAATTGCCTTAACAAATGAGTACTAGTGATATATTATACAAATCTTATCTTTCCAATTGCCAGTGGCATTTTATGATGCTTTTTAAATATTTTGATCTAATTTTGTATATTGATGGCCTCAGGAACAAAAACAGTCTAAAAAACTAAACTGCTGCTAGTGAAGTGTGATGTTTCATCTGATAATGATCAATTTTAACATGCTTACTCTTGCACAGGCATTAAAAAATATCCTCTAAAAACCCACTGCTGCGTTAATAGTATCTGCACTTCAAATAAAAATAAAATTAGTTGCAAATGCAAAAGACAAATAAGAACCAAATATTTCAATAAACTCTGAAACTCAAATATTATCATAATGGCTTAGTAACACTTTCATGTGGTACTGCACAAATGATTTTTATTATGCAATGGTAGCATATGCTACGCAGTTATTACTGAGGCATGCCCAGCATTTAATTTCTCATGTTGCTCATTTAGACAGTAATGAACTTTCTTATCAAATTTAACTTAAGCTGGAAGATTCATGCCACTATCTTTTATACAGATCAACTTTCTTTATCAGAAAAGATGTTTTAAACACTGAATTTGCATGAGAATATTTTTTTTCCAGGTTGAATTGAGCAAACTGGTTTCAAACATTTTTGTCATTTAAGTTATTTGCATTAACTTATAGCTTATGGATTTTATTTTTAATTATCTTTTTCAGTTATGTGATCATTTCTCATTTAACAAGTTTTTAAAACATTGTAGAAAAATTTAAAGATGGAACTTCAAAGTTGTTTTACCCTCCACCTCCACTAAGATATGCTCTAAATTTTGTGTAATCTTTCAGAAATTTAGTGCACTTTAATAGTCAATTTATACATACACATAATTTTTTTTCTATTTAAATTAGTCTCCATAATTTTTTTGAGTAATCTGTACTCACTAAGAATAGGTTTCATAAATACTTTTATGTCTAAATTGTACATATTTCATGAACCTTCATATAGATGAACTTTTCATATGTCTTTATAGCAAATGCTTATATCTTTATCCCTTTTTGGATACTGCAATGAACATCTTGTATTTATACCACTGGAGAAAGATGTAAGTGAAATAAATTTCTAGAGGTACAAAGGATGATGTACATTTTAAATTTTGCTAGATCCTGGCCAAAAAACAAACAAACAAATAAACTGATAGCATCATCTCATCTTTCTAGTGTCTTTACTTGCCTGATTAATTTTTTTCCCATGTCAGTTTCATGGTGTTTACATTTGCCTTAGCTTCATAAAATATTTAATTTTTATTGAGGCAAAATCAAATCAATTTTTAGATAACTTCTTTAGAATATTTGTTTTATAAGTTTTTACTTTTGAGTTTAGAAAAACAAGTATTAAATGTCTCATCTTCATGCCTTTTTAAAATACTGGGAATACTAACTTTACAATATCTTCTGTTTATTGTTCCATTTCTATTCTATTTTTATTGTATCAGTAAAGGTTGTTTATACTGTTCTAGGAAATCACGTCTCTATTTTAAATTTATTGTCACAGGTATGCACATAATGTTAATATCATGTAACTTAATTATTTTAGTATTTTCATTATGAGGGACTATATTTTCTCTTTTTCCTAATGATGATGTATCTTGTTTTCCCATATATTTTATAATTTAAACTTCTAATGAAAGTACATGAACATTTTTAAATTCTTTTCAATGAATTATCTTGATATTTGTTATTTTTTAAAACAATTTTATTGATGGAATATAATTTATCCAGATAGTTGCATGGCTTTTTTCAAATAGTAAGATTTTATCCCAATGTATTTTCCTTCTGAAAATATACTTGAGATATTCACTGATCATCTTTTTTTTTTTTAAAAAATTGCAAGTCTACAGTCTTGCATTATCTTTTATATTTACTTGCCATAATTGCTTGCTTTTCTCTACTGGAATGCAAACAAGAGGTCAAAGGTTTTGCTGATTCAAAACTGTCTCTCAAGGCCTGGAAAAATGCCTGGCATGTAGTCGGCACTCTAGGAACGTTTGCTGAGTGAATTAGATTTGTTGTTGTTGACTATTTCCAAATTCATTAATTTAAATATTACTAAAAAATGCTAAATGTGTGGTTGTTGACTCTTACTAGTGATGGTTCTGATGTTATTAAAATTATTGAAGACATTTAAGTATTTGCCAAGAAACAGACTTAGCATTATCTTTCATATTAATATTTTCCAGTGAAATGTTCTATTTTACTACTCTGCAGATAATTTAAAATTTTAGTACTGATTTTCTCTTCCATATTTTCTAATTACGATAGCACAATTTACAATTTGTTTCTGCTCTTTCCTAAAATAGTTAAGAAAGTGTTTCCAATTTTTCATAGAAATATGTTTTCTGACTGCTGAAAGAATATTGACTTCTAGTATAATTGTATCACCACCAGAAAATATTGCCTGTAAAATCGCTAATAGAGGAACTTGTTAACATAATTATTCTCTGGAGAAGGGAAGTGTATGCATATTACATGCCTTTACATTTTTAATCTATTTTTGGTCTTTTTTTTTTTTAGACAATCTAAGAGGTATGCAAGCATTTTTTACTAAAAATTGTCTTAGTGCTTTACGGTGTTCAAGGTTTAAAAATATTAAATTCTCTATTTCTAGTTGCTTTACAGTGCAGGTACCATTTTGTTTTGTGCCATCAGTCCCCACCTCCCATAATGTTGCATTGGGAATCATTTTTCTAACAAACTTTGTGGGGAACATGTGCATACCATTTGAAGAAAATGAAGTAAACTTTACTGAAGTAGTATATCTCAGAGCATCTTAGATAGGAGTTTTTAAAACTGCATGTTTTTCCTGCTAAAATGAAATTGGACATTAATTCATTCTTGCAAGTGACAAAAGAGAAAATCCTGAGCATTATTGAGACAATCTTTAGGGATAGCCTGTAATCCAGATGTCTTCATGGCCTTTTCTAATACTTTATCAATGGCTTCAAACCAGAAATTGCAATTCTAGTAGGTAAACAAAAGATAGGCTGGCAGATTGTTTCACTGCATGAATTTTAGCATTTGGCTGCACAATATCAGGAGACATTAGAAATAAAATATGTTTTTAAAAACATAGCTTAAAATGAAAGTATTTCCATACAAATAAAGCAGCTTAATGGATATGCCCCTCCCTTAAGGGGAAACAACAATATAAACAACAAAATTATTTCTACAGAAATACTTGCTAATCTCATGAATAAAACAGCCATGGAAAATTAATTGTAGCATCTTTAAAAAGCAATAGAAACTCTTTCCTGAAGGGATATGAATGCATTCCAAGCAAAACTGTGTGCCCAAAGTTCAATGATTTTCTTAAAATAACTAAGATTAAAGACTCAGAACTGGACACAAATTAGGACTATAATCCTACCATTCTTTTTATCACTTACTATGAGTTGTATGATTACTTCAAAGAATAATTCTAAAGAGATTTAGATTTAAATTTCTTCTCAAATTCTCCCCTTAAAAAAAACTGTAACTGGAACTTTTGACATTAGCTAATATATGTTCCTTCTTTGTAATATCATTCCCAAAAAACCTAATTGGAGAAAGCTATAAAAATTTGATGGTGAAGTCAAAAGCTCTTCACACATGACTCTTCTTACAAATTCATGAAAACTGTTTTATTCATGCATCATTAGTATATCAATTGCACCCAAAACAAAAAAAAAATGACTGAAGCCTATTGTAGAATATTTCATACAAAAGTGACTTGTAATTCAACTAATCAGGTTTTTAACACTCATGTTTTCCACTGCTAAAAAAGTTTCTTGAGTTTATGAGCTATAAACAAGTTTGTAATACTTTACTTTTTATGGGTACTAACTCAAATACTATTCTGTCTTCAGTAGCTCTTGGGATCACCCATTTTTGGTTGACTGGTAGACTTGTTCTTCCTTCCTTATTTTCACATAGATACACAATCAATATTTGTCTGCACATGAGAGAATCAACAATATCCCTGGACTGACATACCAATAGGGTTAACAGAAACTTCCTTGTATGCTAATACATCAGCAACCAATACCTAAGAATTTAACATTCTCTTATGATTCTTACTTAATAAAATACATAAATGACATATTGCTATTTACAAAACAACATTCTCTAACTGACGTTTTATGCTAAATGCTTTACCTAAGGAACAGCAAAAATATTCAAAGAGAAACTTAAATTCTGCTAGGAAAAACAAATGTGTTACTTAGAATATGATGTATTCTAAGAAGGTATGTAATCCAAAGAAATTATAGTCTATCCCAAATTTTCCTGAATTAATTACCAAAAAACAGCTTTGCAGATATTTAAAACTGGCTAAACATTGTGGATTCCAAACACCAATTTTTTCTGAGATCCCATTCTTTTCATGTAATCTAATCAAGTTTTCTATTCTTGAAACTCTATTGGAGGAAAGTAAACATGAGAAGCCTTTTGTTAATTAAAGAACACTTAAAAACAGTGACAAATATGATAGCATATTTGTTCCTAAATGGATAGTTTTTTGAAAACTTACCTCCAAAATGAAATGATTATTAGTTATACTTAATAACAATGTACAGGAAAGAAATGTAGACAGTGATTACATTTTGCATAAATTTGCATATATAATAATGCCAGGAAAATTGGAGAAAGACAAATATGAAAGTTAACATTACAGTAAAAGGACAGAGTTAATAATTATATTATTGCATTTTTTGGAAATGATGAAAATGTGTACCTGTATATTGGTCTGTGGCAGTAATGGATAATAATATTATACTATATTTTTTCATATTTTAACTACTGAAAATTTGTTAATGGCATTTCAAAGTTAATTTTATTTGTACATGTATGATCAATAGATGGTACGGCCAGAGTAAACAATTTATATTTTCTCATCGTTGATTGAAAAACTCATAGTTTTATAAATGTTACTTCACAACAGTTTCTTTTACCTGAAGCAAGAAGTATACAAATAGAACAAATCTTAAAAACTGACACGAGTTTTTGGCAGCATTTACTAGTATTCCAATTGAAAATAAGTTCCTGAAATTATAATATTCTCCATGTTTTTGTTTGTTAGGGGCTAAGTCTACCAGTTTTCCAATGTCTTTGCATTTAAAATTTTCTATCTTAACCAGAAAAATTATCACAAATGTATAATTGACTTCCAAAATTTTCTTATTTTGCAAAAATAAAACGACATAGCTGAATGAAAGTGATCTTTGACATTAGTTTGATTAATTCCTTTAGGACAAGTAACTAGGAATTGACATAAATAATAGAAATAGTTATACACTGACATTTAAGTCTTCTGAAAATATAGGTCCATCTGATCCTGTTTATTATCCAAGTAAATTCTCCTTTACTTACATGCTATTGTTGTATAGCTAATGGTATTCTTGAAATTGCTGTGCATCCATTTTCAGAAAACTTTATTAAAAGGTGTATTACAATGTGTATATTCAAGGTTATATCTGACTTTTTACAAATACTTTTTGAACCTGATTAAACTCATCTAAAGATTTATGCAGAAAAATACACCTTAGAAACAAACAGACCAAAAAAACCCTCATGTATCAGATGTATCAGATATGAAAATTGGAACTCTTCCTTGTATGTCTGAATTTTAAAATAGATTCATCGAACTTTGAAAGTTGAGGTTTTCAAAATGTATTATTGTGAACACAGCTTTATACTGAGCACTACATGTTTTCCAGCAAAATATTTTCTCTGGTATCCTCACATTCTTCAGCATTTTTCATTGATGACATGAGGCTGAAAATAATAATTTTTCTCTTCCAATATAAAAAAATACTCCACACATAAAGAAACATGTCAAAAGACTGAACTCCACAAAGGAGTGAATGTGATATACCATTGTTAATTTTGAATGTATGATATAAAACAGAAACATGTAGTACCACATGGGTTGCCATTATTTAAATTAACTTCTTATCTGATTAATGGATAAGTACTAAAATGAACTAATTTGAACCTTCATATTTATTATATGTATTTTAAATACAACATATGTGAATGTAAACACACATATTTGTGTATAAACATATACATACAGTTGTCCCATTGTATTCATGGATTCCATATTTATGGATTCAACTAACAGTGTATCAAAAATTCAAACAAGAAAACACACGCACAAAATAAAACACAAAACCATAATTTAAAGAGAAAAATAAATGCACCATAACTATTTACATAGCATTTACGTTATATTAGGTATTATAAGTAATCCAAATATGATTTAAAGTATATGAGAGGATGTGCATAGGTTATATGCACATAATATGCCATTTTATATCAGGGACTTCAACATCTGCTGATTTTGTTTTCCACAGGAGGTCCTGGAATTGACTCTCATAAATAGCAAAGGAAGACTGTGTATACTTTCTGCAAAACAACAGCAATTGTTTAGAGTTTAAAGAGGAAAAAAAAGTATGTTTTGTTTTTCTCTTTCTGGGAGGAATATTTTATCACAGGCATTATTTAGAATTGCTGGTTCATTTCATCCATCAACCAAAAGCTATCCATTTATCAGTTACTAAGAAAGCAAACCATGCATTTGAAATTTCAATTCTGATTCATGTTCTTTCCTGATTTTAAGATGATGTGACTAAATACTGAAAGAGACCCTCAGTCTCATTACCAACAGGTAATACCAGCCTTTCCAAATTATCCACCTAGAAGTCTCTGAGTGTCCTGAACATGGAAGCTTATCTCTTGGAAGAGTCATTGAGAAAGAAACCTTACTTAAGTTTCTATGGGCTTGGCCTTGTAACTGTTAACAACTAGCATAACTGTAAAATTGCAACATATTAATCCTTAGACTTACATATTACCATGTTTAAAAATCATCTATTCCTCTGGACTATTAAAGGGTGAGAATTTGTAGAAATCCTATAGAAGTGGACAAAACTGAGAAGACTTGAGATGACCTAACATTCTCAAGTCAAACATGACAGCACTCTCAGGTCAAGTACATGATGGGACAAAGCAGACAGCTTCTACCCAAAATGATAAAACAAAATTAATTTTCTGATAAGTCAGCTTATTTATTTCCCTTTGATTTATTACTTATTATAATTATCAACATATTTTGTTTCCTCTGAGACCACTTGGTCTCTCTCAGTTGTTGTTGAGTATCTTCACCATACTGTTCTTCACTTCATACCTCCTTTTGTCACCTAAGGAAAGGCAACACTCTTATTTTTCTCACATTATAGTTTGTAATCTAAATCGAATTAAAGCCCAAATTTGTCATATGCCATGTAATTCTAATGATGTAAATTTACTAACTATCGCCTTCACCACTTCAAAGGCATATTGTATTTTCTTCTACAGGTTCCCTCTGATATATAAATCGTCCTGACATTAGTAACCTCAACCTTTAATCTTATAAAAATTGGCTTTCCCCTCTATTCTTGGTCAAGAAAATACTCTCACTAAAGTAATACTAGAGTTATCAACAGAAAACAGCTCATCCGTGAAAATAAATACTGCAATTACCATTTTTGCTGTAGTTATTCTCTTAAGAGAATTTTTAACCAGTAGTTACTATTTATTTTCATTCAGAAAATTTGTCTGCATTCAGATACTAGTAATTGGCTTGCTTTCCTATAATAAACAATACTTACACTCCCAATCCTTTCTGTGCCCACTAGAGTACAACATCTCATGTGGAAATTAGGCTTGCCTGGCTTATTGCATACCCATCTGTTCTGTGTGTAATATTTCAGGCTATTGTTAGAGGCTTTCATATATCTAAAACTACTGCCATATATTTTTCTTAAAAAGATACTCGAAAGTGAGGCAAGCATACCTAGTCAAGAGAGCTCCCAGGAAGAGTAACTTACTCCCTCTTCATACATAATGTATAAGCCACATTTTCAATGATACAATAATAAAACTGGAAAAAGTTTTTTTTTTCAAATTTGGTTTCTAAACCTAGGAAAAGAAATCAATTACAGTATTTATGTTTTAGAGATTCTCAAAATTAGTTTGTACCGATTAACTGGTTTCATAAATCAGCAGATATTCCTTGATTCCTCTTCATTAACAAAGAAAGAATGTGGCCAATCTCGGTGGCTCACACGTGTAATCCAGCACTTTGGGAGGGCAAGGAGGGAGAATCATGAGGTCAGGAGTTTGAGGCCAGCCTGGCCAATGTGGTGAAACCCCTTCTCTACCAAAAATACAAAGATTAGCTGGGTGTGATGGTGGGAACCTGTAAGCCCAGCTACTTGGGAGGCTGAGGCAGAGAATTGCTTGAACCTGGGAGAAGGAGGATGCAGTGAGCCAAGATCACACCATTGCACTCTGACCTTAACAACAAGGCGAGACTCCATCTCGAAAAAAAAAAAAAAGAAAGAAAAGAGAGAAAAGAATTTGTGCTATATAAAATTCCTACTGCACTTATATAAATATGTGACTTCTCTAAAATAAAAGAACAACTGAGTCTAAAAAAATAACCTAGCTAGATGTAGAACATCTGTTAATAAGTGGGATTTGTTGTCTAGGCCCTAGCTTCATAGCTCATTACAGGAACAAATCAACCTTTCAGTTTTGTAACTGCAAGGATTTTAGCTGGCCAATGTTTCCTATTTAGAGTAGTGATAATAATGTGAAGCCATTGTCACATTAGATAATTCAGCAATTCAACATGCTACAAAAGGAATCGGAGGGACACACTCTTCTCCAACTATAGACAATAATGTTTTCATCAACACAATCTTCAAAACCATGGGAATCTGTTCTCAACAAATTAAAATCCTATGGCCTGAATGTAGCCTGGTATCAGCTGCTGTTAGCCAAAAAAAGTGTGGCTGAGGGAGGAAGAAACATGTCCCTTACAGGATCCCGTTGAGAACAGAAGAAAGACAGCATGGAGTCTTTCCTACTAAACATGAGCAATTTCACAAAATATAAACATTATATGAGGATTCTTCACAGACCTGTTGGAACAAAGATGAAACAAGATCCAAACAAGAACACTGTTTATTCATTATTAAGAACTGTCTGAAAATAGCCAAATAAGAGGGTACCACTATGCAATCACAAACCCTAAATAATTTCCTTTCACTGGAGATATACATGATAATTGATAGATAGATGAATATGTGTGTAAACATGCATACATACACTTACACACACACAGACACATACACACACACACACACACACACACACACACACACACACACACACACACATCAAATCTCTTCCTTTCCTCCTAGGGCCTAATCTGGAAGAGACCCCTGCTTCCTTGAGTGCTCTCCCATGTCATTTAATTATTGGTTCACACCTTATAATATCCTCTCCTTACAAAGACATCTCTTGACTCCTCCAATTATATTGCTATAGCAAAATAATAAATTTAACTTTGATTGATTCCAGCTGTGGTTTTATGGGTATTTGGCCCTGGGAAATAGTAATATCATTGACAGACTAAACAAGAGGTCACTAAAAATATAATATATGGATATTCTGAGTAGGAGATACTTAATCAAATTTGGTTGGCAGAAACCTAAATCAACTCATACTCATTTTCCAGACCTAAGCCAGTTAGCAAAGATCAGCTCAAATTGAGTTGGGTCTTTTTGAAGCAGGAACCTCACTGTGGCAATAGCTGCATATAGTACACCTTTCTTCTCCCAATATGTGGCCATTTACCTGTGAGTCTGTTCAAAATAAATAGCTATCATTGTAATATAAGACATTTTCTGTCATAAAATAAGCAATGACTTTTTCCCCCTTGGGAAAAAGACATTTCTAGCAAAGATATTTCAAGCCCTGCTCATAGGGCTTTTGCCATAAGGTTTTATTTATTGTCCTGATTTCCCATTTAAACATCATCTCTGATGCGGGACAGATTGTTTGACCAAGGGAGTACAGACAAGGGGTCACACCCATAGAATTATTTTACCATGTGCTCCATAATTCAAAAGCAGCTGGTTTGACAGAATTGTGTTATGACCCACAGGATGCCCAACTTCAATGCCAGCTGGCAGACAACTTCCTATAAGATTGGAGTACTTCCCCAAATAATTCAGTTTGTAACATAATCAGTAACCAATAAAGGATGCTGTCTCTTCCATAGCCAGAATACAGATCCACAAACCAAGGCATTTAAGATGACCATGGTCCTTTTTACTTCGATACCAAACAAGCCACTAGTTTCCACAGGTTTGACAGTTCTATTGTGTACACAGAAATGCTCCCACTATGGAAGATGGGAATTAAATCACCCTTTTGGAATCTGAGACAGCTCTCTGGCCATTACAGGTTCCTCATGCCACCTATAATGGTATGAATCAGCTCAACACACTGGGTAGCTGGTTTGTCCAAATTTCTAAGCAGAAAATGAGCTACTCTCTTCTTAAAGTCTCTTGCCCAGTATTTTTTGTCAATTGAAAAGTAATGAAACTGTATAAAGACAATGCTAACAAGGATTCAGATGTTACAGCAATATTGGTCATGTAGCCAGAGAATCAAGTGCATCCCAGGTAATGGCAGAGGGTAAAGAAAACATAGGGTGTGTGGTAGAAAAAGAAGCTAAGCATATCAATTCAAGGCTTATATTCAGCTGCAGTAGCTATGTTTTATGTTATTTATTTATGGCTTCTCCTATTTATTTACTATTTGACATGAAGGACACCAATGGTGAATAATATTTGTATTTTAGTTGAAAATGTGACCTAATTGCCAACATCCCATTGGATATGGTAACTAATGAAATGTTATGTATCTTCTATTTTGGGGATAAAAATGTACACTCAAAGAAGAATACTATTTTATTTTAATTGATGCATAATAGAGGTACGTATTTTCATGATGCATGTAATATTTTTATGCATTCATATAGTGTGTAAAGATCAAAGCAGGGTAATTGAGATATCCACCATCTTAAATATTTATCCACCACCTTAAATATTTATCTTTATGCTAGAAACATTTGAATTCCTCTCTTCTAGCAATTTGGAAATATACTAAAGGTTATTGTTAACCATAGTAAGAATGTTTTCTGACAGAAAAAGTATCAGGACTGAAAGCGATACTTGATGGTATTCTCTACTTTCTGCATCCTATTCTATGACTGAGAGGTGGATCCTTATTGGCCACGCCAATGGATTGATTACTTTACATTTTATGATGAGATTTTAGCAAAAAGACATGCTGACAGGAGACTCAGAGATTGAGAAAAGAGAGTTAGAGGGATTGAGTCTCCCAACTCTCTCCTATTCTGCCATATCTCTGTGCATTGGTTGTGTTAATCTTATGAAAGAGAGAATTGTTGCCAAGTGATCCTTTCCACACAGCTCTCCCTGTCTCTTTTTTTCCCCCTCTCTTTATAAAGAGGCACTGTATTATCCCTTGCTTTTTCTTATGGCCTGTCCCATACCTGTGTAACTACTTTAATTTCCTTCAGATTACCCAATTTTAGAAAGTTGGGAAGTACCATTTATTTTCTTCCAAAACTTTGATACACAGATGTCATCAAACCAGTTTCATCATATTCTTTTTTTTATTGCATTTTAGGTTTTGGGGTACATGTGAAGAACATGCAATATTGTTGCACAGGTACACACGTGGCAGTGTGATTTGTTGCCTTCCTCCCCTTCACCTATATCTGGTATTTCTCCCCATACTATCTTTCCCCAACTCCCCACCCCCCGCTGTCCCTCCCCTATTTCCCCCCAACAGACCCCAGTGTGTAGTGCTCCCCTCCCTGTGCCCATGTGTTCTCATTGTTCAACAACCACCTATGAGTGAGAACATGTGGTGTTTGATTTTCTGTTCTTGTGTCAGTTTGCTGAGAATGATGGTTTCCAGGTTCATCCATGTCCCTACAAAGGACATGAACTCATCGTTTTTGATGGCTGCATAGTATTCCATGGTGTATATGTGCCACATTTTCCCTGTCCAGTCTATCATTGATGGGCATTTGGGTTGGTTCCAGGTCTTTGCTATTGTAAACTGTGCTGCAATGAACATTCGTGTGCATGTGTCCTTACAGTAGAACGATTTATAATCCTTTGGATATATACCCAGTAATGGGATTGCTGGGTCGAATGGAATTTCTATTTCTAGGTCCTTGAGGAATTGCCACACTGTCTTCCACAATGGTTGAACTAATTTACACTCCCACCAACAGTGTAAAAGTGTTCCTATTTCTTCACATCCTCTCCAGCATCTGTTGTCTCCAGATTTTTTAATGATCGACATTCTAACTGGCATGAGATTGTATACATACTTGTATTCATGACTTTTTCAACTCTTATATTGGTTTCTTTCACTCTCTAACAAATTATGATTAAATATATATGTTATCTGTGCTAAATAATTCATTTTTCTATACCCCATTAACTATGTTTTCTATTATTTATTTAAGGCTCCTCATTTTTATTTTCTATTTTACATGAAGAACACCAATGGTGAATAATGCTTATATTTCAGTTGAAAATGTGACCTAAATGCCAACACCTCACTGAATTTGGTAGCTAACGAGATGTTGTATCTCTTTTACTTGGGGACTAAAAAATTATACATTTCATATTTAATTTCTTTCCCTCTTTCCCTCTTTATCATTTCAACACTTTTGAGATTTTTCAAATATGGTTTAAAATTGTTTGTCCTAGTCTCTCATTTTGTTTTGTAATAGAAAATATAAACTCTGCCTCAAAAATATTTAATGCCTCTTTTCAAACTCACATTTGTATATTCAACACAGATTTACTGAGCCTCTACTCCATGCAAAAAACTGCTCTAGGCATTGCAAATATAATACTAAACAAAATAGACTGAGGACTCCTAAGGGGCCAATATTCTAGTAGGGAGAGAAACCATATTACATAAACATAGAAATAAATGTGTAATTTAGTCACATTAACATTTTTGTCTATTTTGATTAAATTCTGTATTTAAAATACATTGATCACTCATTTTTCATTTTTTAAAATCTATACAATGTACAACACAAAGAGTAAACCTGAATGAAATCTGTAAACCTCAGTTGGTAGTACATTAATATTGATTCATATACTATAACAAAAGTAGCACACTAATGCAAAGTGTTAATTATAAATTGTTTCTCCATCTCCTTTATTCAGTTCTTTTTCTCCTCATTCAAAATCAATAGTATTACTTTTGGTTAATATAAGAAACAGTAAGATTATAATGTTTGCTTGTTTCAAGAACTCAAACATATTACCAACGACACAGGTTTCTTCTAAGTTTTTTTAAATCATGAAATACTTTGGACATTTCGTAAATTCAAAGAAATAATAGAATATATTCACAAGCACCCACTGCTTATCTTAAATAAATTTTCAAAAAAATATATTTGAAGGTTTTGCACCTACTTTGATCTTATTAGTCAAACATCATATGAATAAGAAGTACCATGAATTGCATTAACCATGTTTACACAGTCATTTCAATTTACTAACTACATGTATTTCTAACAAAAATATTCTATATATATTATATACATATTTATAATGCTTATAGATATTTGTATATATTTATATAAATACTATCATATTAGATATGTTCTTCTTTTCAACACTATTAGTTTTGTGTTCTTCTTTTCATACATAAATATGCAGAAAGTATAACTTCGTATATCCATCTGATGGCCATTGGTATGCTCTCCATATAAAAATATACATACTTATTATAAATGTGACAACTAGCTCTCCACACAAAAATATATACACTTATTATAAACGTTATTGATGTTAAGGTGTTGTAGCAAATACTTTACAAATAATAGTAGAATATAAATTATACTTCATTGATAATTTCAAGTAGTCAATTTGTCAATTGATTCTTATAGATGCTGTTATTGATTTTGGTGAAATGCTCATATCTGTAGTGTAGGTAGGACAAAATTTTACCTCTACTTTCTAGAGTTTTTCAGTTGGACATGACAGTTACATTCAGAAAAGACAGATCAATAGAAAAAAAGTATACAATTTATTTGATACAAGTTTTATGCTCAATGAAGACTTCATAATGAAGTTAAAACCCAGTGACACAGAGTTAAACACTTGTAAACTGAATTAGAACAAAAGAAAGCAAATTGTGAAAATGTGGCAAGGTTAAGGAACTAGGGTTACAGTAGTTAATTGGGTGGAGAAGTTACTAGGAACATAAGGATTAGTTTAATAAAGTTTGTTTATACAGATTTTTCTAGCCTCAACTTCCCATCCTCGATGATAAGAATGTATAGTCCTGGAATAAGGAAAACATCTTTCCTATTAGAATTTTATTTCCTGCTTTTTTAAAAAACAGAAGGAAGGTCAGAATGTTTATCTTGCATCTGCTGTTTTTCAAGTGCCTTTGACTCAAAATACTTAGTGTGCCAGAGCGGCATATTTTGAGGTAGCATATTCTAACTTCTTTCAATAGACAGTCTATGGCTACACCAGATGAACAAGGGTAGTTTTGACATTACATTTTGTTGGTATTTTCTTTGCATTAACAAATAAGAGAAAAATGAAATTACAAAGCCATATGTTAGACGTTCGCTTGTTCGTTGAACACATGTGTTATTAATTTGCTAAAATATATAATTTTCAAATGCTGGAAAGACATCTCTTCAAATCTTTTGTGCTATTTACAATATAATAATAAAACTTAAGACAGTTTTGAGTTTAATCTGTGCTATTAACATATTCTTCAGTCCTAATTTGTAGCATTTTGCAATTTCAGGCTGCTAAACTAGTATTAGTGACAACCAGCCTGTGAAAATCCTGCAGAGTCCAAAAATGCATGCTCTCCAATGCTGGAGAGCATGTGGCCATGGAAGAAAAGGTACAGGAAGAGAACAAATCAAGATACATAGTCTCCTTCTTGGCAAGAAAGTCTCTGCTCTTCCATGAGATCTGGAGTGTGCTGTTGAGTAGTGGCCATGACATATTTATTCCTTCCATTTCTAAATGAAATTTCACTATGCTAACTTTCACTATGCTAATATGCAATTGTGTATGTGATACACTGCAAGGAGATAATCTGAAGAAGTTCACACATGACCCAAAGATTCTGAACTTTAAGGTAGATACAGCAAATGAAGCAGGATCTGTATTGTTTCATATAGAAAATGAGAGAGTTTATATTCTTTAAAAAGATGAGTTGAGTGTGCAAGACTACTTGGAAAGGGAATGGACTGGATTATGGAAGAAGCTTTTAGTTGAAACCCAGGAAACATGTTGAACTTTTCTTTGGTAATTAAGACCTTAATTATTATAGGTCATATGCTCACCCAGAAAAATCTTTATATATATATATATCATATAAGCATATGTGGGTATGCCTGTCTCTGTGTGTGCACACATTATATTTCCTTGCTTCTCTTGCAACCACTTGTGGCCATGTGCATAACGGAACTGAATTCTGTCTAACGGGATGGGAGGTAACTTCTGAGGGATGTAATATCTCCAATGTATTCTCAAAGTGGAAGATGAGTTTTTCTCCTCCCTCTCTTGAGGATATTTACAAGGAGGGAAGACATCATGAATCACTTGGATAAGGACAATATCCTAGGCTGGGTATAAGCTATAAACCACCAAGAAGAAGCAGTAATGAAAGAAGCCTGCCTCCACGAAAAGTATCCGAACAGCCCTGCAGCCTTACATAAGGAGCAATGACAGTAATGCCTCAGGCCTGCTTGTCGCTAAATCCTGTCTTCAACTTGCTATCCAAGCACAGGTTTTGTGCTACACTGCTACTACCCAGAGCAATCCAGCAATGCTTGTCAGAGGGGTATGCAGGAGAAGCAAGAGAAACATTTTTAAACGTTTTTCTCCAATCTACCCTGTTACATCTTGTTCCAAAATTTCTCTTCTTTGGGCTGTGGCAATTCAATTTCTACACAGATATTAATTAAAAAAGGTCTGTAATCTCCTCAGAGATTTGTCAAGTTTTTGGATGCTGCATGAGTTCCTTCAGTATTGATTTTGAGGGAAGGAGCCAACAGTCTGTGGCAGTTTTGACCTATCTTCACAGAAACTAAACTATAGAGGTCTGTAAGTATTCTCTCTCTAAAAAGAAGAAAAAGAGAAGGACAGTTTTTTGCAGAAGTTGAAGAAAACAAAGAATCTGTCATTCAACTTGAACCTGAACACTTCAACTTCACTTACCTTGATTACTAGCTCTTGAGAGATATTTTAAAGGACCTACCTTTTATAGCTGTCTAATTATCAGTAGTCAACTAAACCTAATTGTTGAGTCTATTAAGACCGGTAATTAGCATAAATCTACATGAAAATTACAGCTTTAGATGATATATCACTGTAATAGAAAACTCGCAAAAGATTAAGAAAGTTGAATAAAGGCTCATTCATAGAGTTTTGTCTGACTTTTATCATGGTTCATTGAAAAACTAGTAGTGCTGTAAGTGCTAACATTTTCCTGGTTAGTAGTATGCAGTTTGTAAAAAACTAGACACCCTTCAAAGTCACCTCAAATATTAATGTTTGCTTGGACTTATTTAGACTCCATGAAGGTGAGAATAATTGATTTGATTCCTTTATTTCTTATGTAATATAAATCAAAGTTTTAAGTCTAATATTCAAATGCAATTTTAAATTAGTTCTTAATTATATAAGGTTGTCCAAATTTTATATCGTCCTTTGTTTTTCATTTCATAAATCCGAAAAGTAATGTATTACCTTCAATTTACTATTACGTCATATAGGTTCAGAAAGCAAATCTCCCTTCTAAATTAATAATGCTCTATAATTAGGTGTGTCCTTCTTAACTATTTCTGATTCTTTTTGATTCACTATATTTGCTCTATGAGCAAATATATATAAAATAAATAATTCTTCTAATACAGGGGAAAGCTGGTAAAGATTTTCTACCAAGAGTCTGACAGAAACAAGACACAATCACTTTATGAATGATTTTTAAATTTGGTAATCTTTTTGCTCAATTGAGATCAGCAGGTTTTCTAAACATTACTGGGTCAGGATATTTTATAAGAAGTCCGTGCACTCAAGTATATGCTTAAAACAATTTATCATTACCCCTTCCATTTGAAAAAGTTTTACTGACTTAGAGTTAATTTACTGTACAGAGTATGATTTGGTAGGGTCTGATGCTTTTCCTCCTGGGTTATCTAACAATACAGATTTATTCATATTTCTTTTTGGCTTTACATTCATGCTCAATTTCATTGAAATGCATAATTAATTAAATATTCAGCCACTTGAATTACAAAGGAAAAATACAATTTCAGTTTGTATTTATAATTATTCTAGTAGTAAAATATTGTAAAGTATAAGAAAAAAGAGTGTAAACAAATAGAATTGAATAATAAATTAGTGTGTTTTGATATGTTTAAAACATAGAAATTATTTTTATTTAAAAATGCTAAAAATAATGATGAGGAAGTAAACAGTTCAACTTTTTAAATCTCTCACTTTTAAACCATTGTTATTTTTTTTTCTGTGCTTAACATCAATAGTGAATCTTTTAACAGTTACCAAATCTGGCATATGGTAGGCTCAAGTTTTAAGAGAAATTCTAAAATTGTGAACATGACTTATCCTAAAATTACAATTGTTTCGATAAAGGTATCTAAATGACAGTGTAATAGAAAAACAATTAGTTTAATTCCACTGAATTCTGTTGCTTTTCTACACAATGACTGGGCTTATTCTTTCATTAGTCACACAGTTATGAAGTTAAATTATGTGTAAGAAGATGGTAAAGTGTTGAGGATTCAAAGATGAGTAAGAAATAATCAATGCCCTTGAGATCTATCCAGTATGTCCCTTAATTCCAGTTGAAAGAACACTTAGCATGTCAGACTTCAAACTCTACCTCTCTTAAAAACGTTTGGTGCATTTGATATTCTTTGAATGATTTTCAAATTTATACAAACTTGTGTTTCACTTTTAAAAGTTTTTATACTATTGCCTTCAATTCTCATATCAGTGTTATTTTCTATCTCTCCCCTATCAAAGAACCTAAGAACCTTCTCCATTTTTTTAATGTTTCAAATATGCATATATATATTTTTTTACTTTCAGTAAAAGGTAAAACTAATAGATAAGTTCCTGGCCAAAATTTATTATAATTTGTTGGCCACTAATAAGCTAAGAGGTAAGCATGGGTTCATAAGATTCCTTCTTAGGACCCTTGACCACGTAGGGAGCAATGTACCACCTTTAATTATATGTAAAAATCTGAAATTCCAAAGGCAATAATTATTTGTTTGAATGTTACTAATTATATCTTTAAGATAGATACATCAGTTCCCCTCAAACTGTAATATTCCATTATTTGTGTTATTTTCACTGCTTAAAAAAAAAACTTTACTGAATGCCTTTAATTTTACTTAGTTTATATATGTAAAATCCTAATTTAATTGACTTTTCCAAAATTATTTGTGGTCAGATACCCATTTTAACAGATGAAGAAATTAACACAGAAACATGTTTATTTATCTAGAAAAAGGCTGAATGGAGGTTCAAAACACATTTGGTGGTAGGGTGGTTCAATAGACACCACTATTAATTACAGTGCTTTCTAGGAAAAAAGAGTTGTGATAACTGAGTTGGCATAAAGTACAACTGGAAATTTTTCTAAAATGGTATTTCATTAACCCTAGTAATTAAGGTAAATTCATTAATAAATAAAAAACCAGTCTCAAAAATATACTACTTAAAACTCAATAATATGTACTTAACTCATATGCTGTAGTATAATTGCTCAATATCTAAATGTTAGAATTAGGCTGCCTGAGTTACAACATTACTTGTGCTTTTAATGAACAATGTGATGTCTATTTAATTTACTTTTCCAAAACTCAATGTTTTTATTTCTATTTTATAATATTTAATATTATATCTATGTTTACTATTAAAATTAAATGAAATATTTGTAACATAGAGCATATTACATAGCAAATGCTCCATTAATATTAGATGTTGTTTTTCTTTAGATGAACTATTTTGCAAGAGTAATTATATTCCTTCTTTTTCTCAGTTTTCTGAAGCATTCACATTCCATTAAAAATTCTATCACTGTGTAAAAATGCACTTGCAAAATACATTCATAAAATTTTCCTTCAATGAATAAATAATTTATAGAAGTCAGTTCAAAGAAATTTAATAAATGCTTACCTTAAAATCAAGCTCTTAGGACAAAATATAAATACTATACCATTTTCTACCCTCAACGTAGTAATGGACCAGTTTGAGAATCAAAAATAACAGCAAATCCTTAAACACTTTGCTAATAAAGGGATAAGTGTAGATGAAAATGAAGCAAAGCAGATAAATATTATTGAAGATTGTATGTGAGTGTTGAAGTTCATTTTTGTAGGTCTATGTGTGCATGCATATGTGTGTGTATTAAGTGAAGAATCTAATATCTGAGGAAAGAAATAGTACACAGAAATATAGGAGAATGAATGACAGAATATGTTTAAGGAATCCACAAGCATAAGGGAGACTTGGATATAGAAACTAGAAAGTCCTAATGATCTTGGTCCTGACCACCCATCTCTGAGCTTAGCTTTTCTGAGTGGATTGATTCTTCTCAGAAACACATGCTTGTTCACTGAGGTGTGCAAAAACCATAGTAGAAAATACAGGCTTATTTGTCTCAAAGTTAAGAAGAAAGGATCATCTGCTTCTTTATCTGTTTCTTGGTCATGTATGCCAAGTCCAACAATTTTCTCTGATTACCTAAACTTGGGTTCCCTTCATACTCTTGAATCAACACATGTGGAACATGGCATGAATAGCTTACGTTTTTCAAGCTTGAATTATAACCTAACAGCTAGTTCTGCAGTATTGCTACAATAAAATACTTGTACTGAGAGAGGTAAAATGACTGGCTCTCCAACGACAACTAACTGTGTTTTCAGAAATTTAAACACATATTTGATTGTTTATAAAACAAACCAGATAGCAAATTGGAACAAAACAAAATTCAGGAATTGCTGAAGTCAGGGAGTCATGGCTCTTGTGTATGCTTTATGGTTGAATTTCTTATGGACTAAGCTGATGGCTATTATAAATTTTCAAGTAATAGATACCAGGGACATAAGTTCAGACACTGATAGTGAAGATGAAGAGAGGGTTCACATCACTGATATTTAGTTTTCAGATTAGTGAATGGATAAATATATTTGATATGGGGGGGAGGGGGGTCTTGTTCCAAAATGGCGGCATAGAAGCAAACTGCCTTCACTTCTTCCAACAGAAAATCAAAACAAATATACAGTGCTCAGATTATCCCAGGAATATTCCAAAACTCAAATATGAAGATGAGACAGTTGTTGGGGTCACAGAAAAGTCAAAAATCTCTGAGCAGTTGGTAAGATAATCAGAATTCTATATCCACAATGCCCTACCCGTCATTCTGCATAGTACCAAGCATGTAGAAAATTTTCCCCTATCTTACAGCTTCTACACTGGAAATAGTGACTTCAGCCCTTGTTATTGGTCTATTCAGTGTTTTGACTTCTTCCTGGTTTAGACTTGGGAAGGTGAAAGTGCCCAGGAATTTATCCATCATTTCCAGGCTTACTGATTTATGTGCATAGAGTTGTTTGTAGTAATCTCTGATGGTGGTTTGTATTTCTGCGGAATCTGTGGTGGTATCCCCTTTATCGTTTTTTATTGCATCTATTTGATTTTTCTCTCTTTTCCTTTTTATTAATCTGGCTAGTGATCTATTTTGTTGATCTTTTCAAAAAAACAGCTTCTGGACTTACTGAGTTTTCGAATGGTTTTCTGTGTCTCTATAGACAAATGGGACCTAATTAAACTCCAGAGCTTCTGCACAGCGAATAAACAATCATTAGAGTGAACAGGCAACCAACAGAATGGGAAAACATTTTTGCAATCTACCCATCTGACAAAGGACTTATATCCAGAATCTACAAGGAACTAAAACAGATTTACAAAAAAAAAAAAAAAAAAAAAAAAAAAAACCCAAAAAAAAGAAGAAAAAAAAAAAAAAAAAAAAAAAAAAAAAAAAAAAAAAAAAAAAAAAAAAAAAAAAAAAAAAAAAACAAGCCCATTCAAAAGTGGGCAAAGGATATGAACAGATACTTTACAAAAAAAGACATATATGAAGCCAACAAACATATGAAAAAATGCTCATCATCACTGGTCATTAGAGAAATGCAAATCAAAATTACATTAAGATATCATCTTACGCCAGTTAGAATGGTGATCATTAAAAAATCTGGAGACAACAGATGCTGGTGAGGATGTGGAGAAATAGAAACACTTTTACATTGGAGGTGGGAGTGTAAATTAGTTCAACCCTTGTGGAAGACAGTGTGACTATTCCTTAAGGACCTAGAAATAGAAATTCCATTTGACCCAGCAATGCCATTACTGGGTATATATCCAAAGGATTATAAATCATTCTATTATAAAGACATATGCACATGTATGTTCATTGCAGCCCTGTTTACAATAGCAAAGACTTAGAACCAACCCAAATGTCCATCGATGATAGACTGGACAGGAAAAATGTGGCACATAAACACCATGGAATACTATACAGCCATAAGAAACGATGAGTTCATATCCTTTGTAGGGACATGGATGAACCCGGAAAGCATCATTCTCAGCAAACTGACACAAGAACAGAAAATCAAACACCGCATGTTCTCACTCATAGGTGAGTGTTGAACAATGAGAACATATGGACACAGGGAGGGGAGCATCATACACTGAGGTCTGTTAGTGGGGGAACTAGGGGAGGGACAGGGGAGGGTAGGGAGCTGGGGAGGGATAACATGGGGAGTAATCCCAGATATATGTGATGGGGATGGAGGCAGCAAACCACATTGCCATGTATGTACCTGTGTAACAATCCTGCATGTTCTTCACATGTACTCCAGAACCTAATGTGCAATAAAATGTGTGTGTATATATATAAAGTTAAACACACAATTATATTTTATGTGAATAGATATAAAGCAGCCGTGTGTTAGATTTACTTAACTAATTAATGAAGAAATAATCAGGAAGGTAAACCTAATTTAAAAACTTTAAGAGTCCAAGTATTCATAGCATACAAAAGATACAATGTAGAGGATGATCAAAAATAGCTACAAAGTCTAGATTTTGGGGTGGCTCACACATACAGAGATAGTGAGTACAGATCTGTTCTAAGAGTTTACCAGAATATATACAAAGGAATCTTACAAGACTGAAGATAAAGGTTTTAGCAGAAGCATTTATTCGTCCATCTGGATATATTTTGTCTAAATGCTCCAGTTTGCCATCATAAAGTGCTGTGTTGGAAAATGGCAGAGAAAGAGAAAACCAGCGGAATCTATTTTATAAAATCACTTTTATTTGAGGTATGCTTTAATACTCATATAACATGGAAAATGCTATTTAAACAATAGCAAACTAAATGAAATGTTTAAGAATTTAAAAAAAGAAAATTAAAGGACAAAATTTAAGAATTACTGGTTTTCAACAAAGATTGAAGCAAGAGCAAGAGGGAGGAAAGTTTATTCAAAGAAATAGCAGAAAACGTTTGAAAACTTGATTAAGATAAAGAAATATTCAGGTAGAGGAAAAAAGGATAAAAAATATTCAGGTAGAGAACACTGAAAAGATTAAACCCAAATATGACTATCCCAATTCATATAATAATCAAACTCTCAAAAATCAAGGACAAAAAGTAGCAAGAGAGAAGAAGCACATAACATATGAAGAAGCTACAATTTCTCTGGCAGCATACTTCTTAATAAAAACCACACAGTCCAGGAGGGAGTACACTGATATTTTCAAAGTGCTGGGAAAAGAGAAACTTCCATCCAAAAATATTGTATCCAGAAAAGTAATCCTTCATCTATAAAGTATTGAAAAATTCTTTATCAAACTAACAAAAGCTGAGAAAATTCATCCCCACTAGACTCATTTTATAAGTAAAGTTAGAAGAAATGTTTTAATTCCATGAACAAACCATAAAACAGTAATGTACCCAAAAATGAAGATATATCCACTGGTAAAATTAAATACATGGCCAAATTTTGAATACCTGAATACTGCAATTGTGGATTACAATTGATGCATCACTGTACTAGGAAGCCTAAAATACAAATCTATCAAAAACAATAATAGTTACAGCAACCTGTTAGAGGACATGTCATAGACAACCATGTAAAATGAGACAATCATAAGTCAAAATGTGAAGGGAGTGTAATTAAAGTTTAGAATTGTTTTCCTATTTGTTTGCCTTTATTCTTTACTTTGTGACATAAGTTGTCATCTCTTTAAAATAACTTGTTATAAGATATTTTTGTAAGCCTCATGGTAACAATATACAATCCAAGAATAGTCTCTATTTTTAAAAATAATTTGTTATATCATAATATATTTTTGTAAGCCTCGTTGTAATGAACAATGCACACACTTAGAATAAAGTCTGTTTTTTTAATAAAGCAATGCAAGAAAACATACCACTAGAGAAAATCGCTTAACAAATAGGAAAAAAAGGAAAAACAGGAAGATAGAAGGAAGAAAGGAGTTACAAAACAACCAGAAAGCAAGTAACAAAATGGTAGGGGTAAGACGTTACTTATCGTATTAACATTAAATAGAAATATACTCAGTGTCCCAATGAAAGACATAGAGTTGCTGAATGGATAATAAAATAAGATCCAACTACTTGCTGCCTAAATAAAGACATCCATAGATGAAAGTGAAGAGGTGGACAACAGATATTCCCTGCAATAGGAAATTTTAAAAAAAAGAGTCATTATACTTGTATTAGATTAAATAGACTACAATTCAAACACCATAAAAGATTCAAGAAGGTAATTATATAATGATAAAGGGATCAATTTAGCAAGAAGATATAAAAATTACATATCTTTATGCACCCAACACTAAAGCTCTCAATTACATAAAATAAACATAAATAGATCTAAAGGAAGATGGAGACTGCAATTCAATAATATTAAAGGACTTTAATACCTTTCTCTCAGCAATGGACAGATCATTTAGTCAGTAAATCCATAAAGAACACTGGAGTGAAACTACACTCTAGACCAAATAGGCCTAACTGGCATTCAGAGAATATGTCACTTAATTGCTACAGAATACACATTCTATTCATCAGCACATCAAACATTCTCTAGAATAGACCTAGCAAGTCTAAATAAATTCAAAAAGTAGAAAATATATAAAAAGTATCTTCTTTGACCACAATGGACTAAAACTAGAAATCAATAACAAGAGGAAGATCAGAAATTTTATAGACACATGGTAAATAAACAACATGCTCCTCAAGAAGTAATGTTAATAAAGAGATGAATTAAAAAGTTTTAAAAATTCTTGAAACCAATGAATATGAAAATACAACCCACCAAAATCTGTGACATACAGAAAAACTAGTATTAAGAAGAAAATTTAAAGCAATAAATATCTACATCAAAAAAGTAGAAAAACTTTATAAAAACAGCCTAATGAAGCATCTCAAGGAACTAGAAAAGCAAGAATACATCAAACCCAAGATTTGTAGAAGGAAATAGATAATACAGATCAGAGAAAAAACAAATGAAATTCAGACAAAGTAAAACAGAAGTCTAGCAAAACAAAAAGTTGCTTTTTTAAAAGTTAAAATTGACAAACTCTTAACCAGACTAACTAAAAGAAGAATATCCAAATAAATAAAATCAGAAACAAAAAAAGAAGATACTAGTTAGACCACAGAAATGAAAAGAATTATTAGAGACTATTATAAACATCTATATATCAACAAATTAGAAAACCTAGAATAAAATTCCTTATAACCTACTAAGGCTGAACAATGAAGAAATAGCAAACTTCAATAAACCAATAATGAGTAACAAGAGTGAAACAGTAATAAAAAGTCTCTCATCAAATAAAAGTCTGGGATCTGAAGGCTACACTGCTGAATTCCACTGAACATTTAAAGTAGAATTAATACCAATTCTACTTGAATTCTACTAAAACATTGATAAAGAAGGACAACATTCAAATGTATTCTATGAGGTTAGCATTATCTTGATACCAAACCTAAGCAAAGAAACAACAAAAAGGAAGAAAATCACAGTTCAGTATCACTAATGAACATAAATACAAAAGTCCTCAATAAAATACTAGCTAATTGAATTCAACAACACATTAAGAAAATCATTCACATGATCAAGTGGGATTTATCTCACTAACGCAAGGATGGTTCAATATATGCTCATCAATAAAAATATACATTACATTTACAGAACCAAGTAAAATGCTATTGTAATCATCAAAGTTGATGCAGAAAAAAGCATTCAATGAAATATAACATTTCTTTATAATAAAAATGCTCATCAAACTAGGTATAGAAAAACGTAGTCCAAAATAATTAAGGCCATATATGAAAAGACCACAGTTAACATTGTAATTAATGAGGGAAATTGAAGACCTTTCATGTAGGATCATGAACAAGAAAAGAATGTCCACTTTCATCACGTTATTTAACATAGGACTATAAGTCCTGGTCAGAGCAACTAGGCAAGAAAAATAAATAAAACACATCCAAATTGAGAAAAAAGGACATCTGAATTGAGAAAAAAATTAAAGGGCATACAAATTGGAAAGAAAAGTCAATTAATTTCCCCTTGCTAACAAATGACATAATCCTATTCTTTGAAAAATTTAGACTCCACCAAAAAACTCTTAGAGTTCATATTGAATGAATTCAATAATGGTGCAAGATACAAAATTAACATATAATCAGTAGCATTTATACATACCAACAGTGAATAATCTTAAAAATAAATCAGAAAATAATCCCATTTACAATCGGTACACATAATGTAAAATACCTAATAATCAATTTAACCAAGGAAGTGAAGTCTATACAAAGAAACTATAAAACACTGATAAAAGCAATTGAAAAGTACACAAATGAATGAAAAGATATTCCATGCTCGTGGATTACGAGAACTAATATTGCTAAAAAATAACAATACTATTAAAAACAATATATTCAATGCAACTCCTATTAAAATACCAATGAGGAAAAAGAACAAAGCTGGAGGCATCACACTAACTGACTTCAACATTTATGACAAAGCTATAATAACCAAATGAGCATGAAACTGGCACAAAACAGTCTCATAAACCAATGGGTCAGAATAGGGAACCCAGATATAAATCTAAGCATTTACAGCCAACTCATCTTCAACAACGATGTTAAGAACGTGCACTGGGGAAAGGGCAGTCTCTTCAATAAATAGGGCTGGGAAAACGATATTCGTTTGCAGAAGAATGAATTAGACTCCCGATCTCTCACCATACACTAAAATAAGATCAAAATATATCAAGGATTTAAATATAAGACCTGTTACTATAAAGCTACTAGAAGAAAACACTGGGAAATGTTCCACAGAACTGGTCTGGGCAAATATTTCTGTGTTAAGACCTCAAAAACACAGGCAACTAAAGCAAAAATGAACAAATAAAATTACATCAAGCTAAAAAGCTTCTACACAGCAAAGGAAACAATCAATGTATAGAGACAATGCATACAATAGGAGAAAATCTATACAAACCACCCCCCTTTGACATGGGATTAATAACCAGAATATATAAGGTGCTAGAAGAGAATAACTGAAATATTTCTAACACAAAGAAAAGACAGGGCAAGGAAGTTGACTCCTGTAATCCCAGCACTTTGGGAGTACAAGGAAAGTGAATTACTTGAGCCCAGGAGTTTGAAACCAGCCTGTGCAACATGGCAAAATCCTGTATCTATGAAAAATACACAAAATAACCAGGTATGGTGGTGCACACCTGCAGTCCCAGCTATTTGGAAGGGTAAGTTGGGAGGGTGGGAGTGTTGCTTGAGTATGGGAGGCAGAGGTTGCAATGAGCCAAGATCACACGAATGCACTCCAGCCTGGGTGACGGAACAAGATCCTGTCTCAAAAACAACAACAACAGCAACACAAAAACAGATGTTTGAGGTGATGGTATCCTAAGTACACTTGATTTGATATTCACAAACTATTTCAATGTATTCAAAACTGTGAATACCTATTATGCAGCAGTTAAAAATACATTTGATGAGTAAGAAGTATAGTCAAGAATAACTCCCAGACTTCATGATGGGCTTCATTTGGGGTAAGAAGACGAAGCAGTTGTAGAGGATCTGTGCCTTCTATATCCTCCAAGCCATGTTAGGTGCTTTGTTACAAAATTATTTCTGCTTCATCCTCATGACAACAATAATGAAATAGAGTATTCATTCCATTTGACAGATGAAGACACTGAGTCTTAAAAGTTAAAAATAAAAGAAACTTTCTCAAGTTCCCTGAGTAAAGTTGGAGTTAAAATTTTGTTATAAACGTCCTTCTCTGGGAAGATAAAAATATATCCAGATTTACATAAAGGGTAAATAGCAGAAGTGGAGTTAAAATACCCTGCACAGAATATTTAGGAAAATTAGACTGAGATAAAAAATGTAAGGTGATATAAATTACATTAATAAATCGTTACAATATTAATGAAATTCCCTTTGATTCTAAAATGGCACATTTTAAAATATTGGAACTTAAAACATTTATGTGTATAGTTCAACATATGTATTTACTTAATACTAACCGGATATCATCTGGTACATATATTAGTTAAATCACTCTCAACTGATAGAGATAATTTTATATATTACTTGTGACTCTTACGCTGTGTATTTTTTACAAGCATCTGGAATCATAGTTCAAAACCTTTAGTGAATAGTTTTTTGACAATTTAACAGGCAAAATGTACACATTTCTGATTCTTAACCTTGGAATATCTTCATTTCAAGTTTTACACTTTCTCCCGTCTTTCCACATTTTAGCTGAAAATGCTTTTAATCAAATCATGAAGTCCTGCCAGATCCATTCGTCCTGGGCCATGTGAGAAGTGCCCAATTCCTGCCAAGTCTCTCAAACCAAATTCAGTTCTTCAACACCATCTACCTAGCCAATGCTTCATTTTTCCATTCACTCTTTTCACTTTTTAATGTCATACTATTCAATAGGAAAATGAGATAAAAACACCATCTGTGTCCTCTATAAATAAATTCAATTTACTAGATAAAATTGCAGGTTTATTTTAGCAATATCACTTGCTCCTTCATTGGTCAGAAGAGGGTAGAGGTTGATGGGTTTGATAAATCTTGGCATGTTCTCTGTCATTTCTTAGTAAAACATTCCAGAAAAGCAAGACATTTCTAAATTAGCTTCATGATGATTCTGTCTCCTACATTGCTAACCTTATCTCCAAGAAACTGTGGCCTAATTTTCCAATGACTTTTAGGAAATGATGCCATGATTTACAATAAAGTAGTGGTTTTATTTTGTTGTTGTTGTTTTTGTTACTTTCGTTTCTGTTTTTATCCTTTATGTCTGCATGTTCTAAGAAGAACCACACAGATAAAGAAGCTTCTTAATCATTAGGTAGGCCGTTAATTTCTGCCCCTCTAAGCTAGTGATATCAATTCCTTGTCAAAGATAAGAATTTTCAATACTGCTTTTTCCACTGTTATTTCTTAACAAACATTTAGAAGTTTTCATCCCATTATGCCTATATGAAGCCTAATGAGACACTCTAATGTGTTACTGCCTTACTGTGACACAGCAAAAATCACAAGGCTATGAGCTTTGCAATTCTAAATTTGTTTCTAGTCTTTCACCTGGAGCTACTGGTCAAAGCAAATTCAGTAAGGTCTCTGAATTGCAGTTTGCTCATATCTAAAATAGGTATACATATTTTACACACAAATACATTTTTACATATATATATATATGTACAAAGGCTCTGAAAAATATCCTAAAAATATGTGAATGAGTTATATGAAAAAAAGACATAATATGGTTTACTTTGTTAAATTTGTATAAAACATTAGAGTGCAATGTTTCTGATAATTTGTTATTTATTTAACATTTTGAACTGAAATTTGTCCAAAGAGAGAACTACTCTGAGAAACTGGATCTGTCTTAGTCACTTTCAATATCTAAGAACGAATTTTTGATTTTTTTTTTTTTTGAAAGAGTGTCTCACTCTGTCGTCCAAGCTGGAGTGCAGTGGGGTGATCGCATCTCACTGCAACTTCTACCTCCCAGGTACAAGTGATTCTTGTGTCTCAGCCTCCCGAGTAGCTGGGATTACAGACATGTGCAACCACAACCAGCTAATTTATATATATTTAGTATAGATGTTTTTTGCCTTGTTGGCCAGGCTAGTCCCAAATTCCTGACCTAAAGTGATTCGTTCACCTCGGCCTCCAAAGTGCTGAGATTACAGGCATGAGCCACCACACCCAGCTCAATACTTGATACTATTATATAACACCCAAAGATACAAAGAAAGTATTTATGGTAAGGTAGTATTTGAATGTCCTGTATGTATCCACAGAAGCAATCTGAAATAATTCTGTTGAATAATAAATAAAATAGCAGCCAGATATTTGCATAATAGGTAAAATTATTACATATTATTTTGTAAAAGAGAATTTTCCACAGGAAAAGTAATGTATGATTAGGATATCCTTTTTTTTTTTATACTGATATGTACAATTCATTCAAGTAATGTCAAGTTGGGTAGAAATTAATAATTTTCCATTTAAGAGGCTTGACTGTAAAATAACATAAGGAATATACCTGTTCATCTCTCCCCTCTACTGCAGATAAACTAGTAAGATAGATCATTAGAAGGAAAATCATTCATAGGCTAAAAGGATGAAAGACTTTTACAAACTTAACAGAAGGTACTAATTTAAATAAGGCATAGATGGCCAACTTATTGTTTCTTGATCCTGTGAGACATAAGTTATTCATAAAGAGATGGAATCTTGGCAGAACTGCTGGAACACATTTTATACCATGGTGGGGATGCAGTCTCTGAAAATGACAAGAGACAAGCATCAACCAAGAGAAGACACAGGAGCATAAGAAGGGGATTAAGTCGGGAAGGCTAGGTTTCTCTTGACCTAGACTCCTGTCCAGTTCTAAATGTGTTCCAGACTTTTATTCTTTAGTAAGATTTTTTTATTAAAATAAAAAACAAAATAAGGTGGTTTAAACTTAGCAGACTTCCAACTGTCCTATGATTTTGACTAGTAATACCTGAGAGGTATTTGTGGTGAACCAATTTCTCACTCTTATATGCAGTTAATTTCAGAAAAAAATCAGTGCTAATTCTTTGTTTTCTAGATGTGATATAACTAATAGAATTCAAAGTGCTTACTAATAAAATAAAATGTGCCTCTTATATGAAGTTAATTTCAGAAAAAAATCAGTGCTAATTCTTTGTTTTCTAGATGTGATATAACTAATAGAATTCAAAGTGCTTACTAATAAAATAAAATGTGCTTGTATTTATAAGCTGCTAGAGAGAGCAAACTCCTTCTAGATGGATATCGTGGTAAGAATGTTTAATGATATTCCCCTGCCAGCGTCTTGAAGTAGCAGCCATTTTTCTGTGGCCTGCACCGTGGCTTATGAGATGTAAAAACCCTCTAGGTAATCTAGGGAAAAGTTCAGTGAGAATGTGAGAAATAACAGATTTATGGTGAATATAAAATATGTGCAGGAAACAGAAGCAAAGAAAGGGTAGAAAGTCTAGACCTCATGTGACAGTAATTTTTAAAAATCATTTGTTCTCTAGACAAATCAAGATTTTTCATTTATTTTATTGTTTGACAATATTATTTTATTTTGCAGTGAACCCTTTGAGCTGCTATAAGTTTAAAGATAAGGAAAGTATATGCTTAATTACTAAACTCCTATTTCTTAAGAAAGTTGATTTAATATGTAATTTGCACATAATTTTTACAGATATTATCTACCACAGAAATCTTAATGATATTATTTATTATGCAAATGTTTAAAGCTGCATCAGTGTTCACTTCAATATTTCTTATTATTTTCAGAATATTTTACCTAGAAAAAGTATATTTACATATTATTCTATGGAACATATTTTTTTCATTTAATAAGAGACAGTTTTTTAAGATGTGAAAGTCCTATTGCAGAAAGAGAGGGAGGAGTGCAAATGGGTAATTTGGGGAGTAGGGAGGTAGAATGACAATCCTCCAAAGGTATCCATGTGCTAAACTTAATCTTTGCTAATTTATCTGGCAAAAGGCACTTTTCAGAAATGATCCCTAAGTATCTTGAGATCCTTATAGTAAATTGGAGAGGTAGGAGAATTAGAGTTCAGGGGAAACTTTAAGATGCTGTGCTGCTAGCTTTGAAGTTGAAGCAAGGGGCCCTAAGCAAAGGAATGCAGGCAAACACTTGCAGATAGGGGGAGGGGGAAGGAAAGTTCAGCTTAAATGACAGAAATTTATTTTCTCACAGTTATGGAGGCTAGAAATCCTCAATCAAGGTGCTGACAAGGTTGGTTTTTCCTGCAACCTCTCTCCTTAGCTTGCAGATGGCCACCTATTCCTTGTGTCCTCACACGCTCTTTTGCCACAGAAAAAGCTGGTGTTGGTATCTCCTACTTTTTCTATGAGGACAACAGTCATACTGGATTAGGCTGTACACGAAAGGCCTTATCTGAGCTTAATTACCTTTTCAAAGACCTCATATCCAAATGCAGTTAATTTCTGAAGTACTAAGGAATGAGACTCTATCATATAAACTTTCGAGGAGACAATTTGGTCCATAATGTGGAAGAAGAGAGTTGAGCAGAGAGTGGCACAGACTGCAATGTGGCTCTGGTAAAGCTTCACTTGAAGCAACTGTCCAGAATAAAGAGATTGCCCAAAGGAGGAATCTCAAGTTTGTAGAAACCACTAGGCTCCGTTATCAGCATAATGCTCAGCCATTGTCTGTGTGCTTCCCTACAAGCTCAGCTCATGAGCTTTCTACTTTAAAAATAGAGTCAAAAAAAAAGAAAGAAAGAAAGAAAAGAAAAAAGAAAAAGAGAAAGAAAGAAAAGAAAAAAGAAAAAGAAAAATTCACACCTACCAGATACTATGCTTATTACTTAGGTGACTAAATAATCTGTCCACTATACACCTGTGACTTGCAGTTTACCTATATAGAATCCTGCATAGGTATCCCTAAATCTAACATAGAAGTTAAAAAATGAAGTAAAGGATCCCTGTCAGTAGTAGCCAAGTTCCAATCTCAGACATGTCAGTTTATTGTATCTGTCACCAGCTATATTTATCCTGGGGAAAACATGAGGAACTTAAGCATATTTTTCACTAGGATCAACTTAGGAAGATGTATATTTTATGGCTTTACTTACGTGTTCATTCCTGAATTTAAATGCAGATCCCTGTTTTCTTTTTATTAAGTCCAGTGTCAATGATGTTTAGCCAATTGGCCTGTGAGTGAGTTATCTGAGATTGGATATGTGGCCCTCCACCTTTATTCTCTTCACTGATACATACTGTGGAAATTCTTCTCTGAAAACACAAGAGAAACAAATTAAAAGAAAACTGGAAATAACACCAAATAATGTGTAGGTCTTGTTGAAATTAGCCCTGTGGCTGGACATAATTCAAGTAAGGAGATGAGTACATTTGGGACTTAATGCTGCCAGGAACAGTCATTCTCACAGCAGTCACTGGGAAGAAACAATTATGTAGAGTCAGAGTTCTTTGCTGTATTTATATGCACATCTAATTGTTTTATTATAACTAATCTACTAGTCCCTGTGTAATGCTGGGGTTCATGGGTTCAGGGGAGCCCTCAGTTCCCCTGAGAGGACGTTTTTCCAGGTTGTTGGTCTATCACTCCCCCAAGAATGGGAGAGAAGACCATGGCGCAGTGTGCAGTAAATGCCAGACTCAAAAGTGTTTGTAGAAAGTGATTTATTTAAGTAGAGAAAGAGAAACAGGAGAAGGAGAGAGAAAGAAACAGCTAACTCTCACAACGAGTGAGAGAATCCAGACAGATGGAATCCAGGAGAGGAAAGCAGCTTCCACACTGAGTGGAAGGGAATACAGAGAGAGATGGTGTTTAGGAGAAGACGGGCTTCCACGAGAGCATGTGGAAGGGGATTCCACAGAGGAAATCCAGGAGAGAGAAAGATGGCTTCCATGAAGGGAGTGTTTGTGGAAGAGGACCCAAACATGGAGTCCAAAGGGGTGTGGAAGAAGGGGACTTTTCACCTGGGAGGAACCCCTACCTTCTCCAAGACCTCTGGCCAATGAAAGGAGTTCCTTAGAACTTCCACTGGAGTGACTGACTTTTTATTCTTCCCTTGCCTGCAAAAATTTAAAACAGAGACAGTTAAATCTCCCGGGTGGAGGATGATGGGAGCAAGGAATGGAGTTGGGAAGTTCTTGCCCTTAAAATTACGCCCCCTTGTGGACCTGGAAAGAGAACACATTTCCTCACCTGTACTGATACAGTGTAATTTAATTGCATGTATGAAACAGATCTTGTTACTTTGTTCATACTTCAATATTTTGTGCTGTAGATGGAAACTTAGTTCTATTAGAGAACACATTTTGCAGCACTCTTTTATTCAAGGTAGGAAAAACTGTGACCATTAAAACAAATATTAAGTGATGACAATTATACAAAATATGTTCTCTGACTACATAAAGAATTAAGCTTGAATTCAATAACAAAAATAACTGAAAATATTCAAATATTTGAAGATTAAACATTGCTTATTTTCTTAATTTATAAATTTTTAATAGAAATTTGAAAATATTTTTAATCAAATAGTAGTGAAAACATGTTGAAAAACATGTGGAATGCAAAATTTCACTCAAAGTGAAATATGTACCCCTAACTGTACATAATATAAAAGAGGGCAAAAAGTGAACAAACCAAGTAATTTCTACAGCAATTTAAACCTCTAGCAAATTAAACTCAGGAATAATGAAATACAAGAATAGAAATAAGTTATAAAGAAAAACAGTACAAGGAAAGTTTGCTATTTGAGAAGTCTACTACATTTGAAAACATCTGGAAATACTGAAAAAAAACACAAGGAAGAAGGTAGAGCAATCAGTATCAGAAAGAAGTCAATATCAGAAAAATGCCCTATCCTGTAGTCATGAAAAAGATAACAAACCTCTTATTTAGAAGAATCTTGTAAGAATAACATTTACAATTTGTGTTAAGGACAGCTTTCCAGATATACCTAGTTCACCAAAACTGACACAAGAAGAACTGGAAAATCTGATTTCTCCTGTGTGTATTAAAAGCATTTGTTTCATAGTTATGATTATTCTACAAAGAAAACACAGGATGGTTTGACCAATGATAGCTTCCAAATATTTAAAGAATAAATAACATTATTCTTAGTGAAATTCTTCCAGAGAATATAAAAGTGCTTTCCAACTTTTTATAGAATCCCTATAAACCTTTCAATTGAAACCCGAAAATAACTTGTATATGAAAGTGGAGAACAGTCTTTCTCAATAATCTGTTTGTATCATTATAAAAATATTAATAAACTGAGTAAAGCAGTATCTATAAATATATTTTAATTATATAATTTTGACTTTTTTCCAGGAAGGCAAAGACTAAGTGACATTTGAAAAGTTAGTCATTTAACTTACTACTGCAAGCAATTTACTACTAATTTGAAGAAAGTAAACAATCTAATAACTAAACGAGGTTAAAGGTAGTGATGAACGTGATTAAAATGAAATGTGATGATGAATAGGACATGAAGAATGAGAGCAGAGTTTCAGTGGGAGAGGAAACATTAAGTCTGAAATTTAGGAAAAGCCTTTCTGAAGGGGTACTGTTTCAACTAAGATTGAATTAGAAAAAGCCTCTGCCACAGAAGGAACTGTTGGAAGAACACTCTGTACAGAGGCCTCAGTTCTTACAGAGAGATTCTTTGGTAAGTATTTGAAAGAAAGGAAAAGAACCAGTAGTGAATTTTTATTGCATCTGCATTTAAATCTACACAGGCTGCTAAAACTTATTTTCTTTCAGGCACACTCCAATTATTATGCTGATTTTCTCCATGTTATCATAAATCTCTAACAGAATTGTATACTACTCATCTATATCTTCTACTTTCATCAACCCCATGAAGTGTGGCTTCCTTACCTGGAATTTCATAAAAACCAATTTTGCCTGGAGTTCTTAAGTATTGGTATTAGTATTTCATGACTATGTCCTCACCTATTACCAACCTATACCAATATCAGCAAAGTAAAGATTTCCATAATCTAATAGATGAGCCCTCCAGGATTATCTCCTCAGTGCTAGACTCATCTTTATGAGTTCCTATCAGATAGCTTCATCTCAACAATTCATATGCAACTAAAATTCAGAATACCTGTTACTCAACATCACTCTCACCAAACTGTTCCTTTGTGGTGTTTTTTCATCCTGATATAAGGCATCACTAATCACCCACATTCCTAATGCATATATGTTGGCGTCAGTACTAATACCTCACTCTCCATAACCACGTCATCACTGAATTATGAAGTCCTATCATTTTGATCTCTTATGTATTTGTTGAATTAGTTTCTCCTTTCTCACTTTGTTTCTGGATACAGACTATCACATCTCTTTCCTGGACAGTAGCCCATCTAACTACTGAACAGTAGAGCCCATCTCAAATAGATCCTTCTTCCATATTAATTATCCACACTGTTTTCTTTCAAAAAATAAAATCTAATGTTATATATCTCCCACCTTTAGGAGTTACACAGTGGATTCCTATCACTCCTAAAAGATCCTCCAACTTGTCTAAAAGTGCTGATTTGATCTGATCTGATCTCATTTTTCTCCTCAAACTGAGTTATGCTTCAGCCATGATAAACTACTTTTAGGTCTTCAAAGGTGCTAGATATTTTGCATGGCTGGAACAATTATCCTTACTTTGCCTCCCAATCAACCTTACTCCCATTTTCTTTCTATATCTCTCTCATTCTTTAAGTGCCAGCTAAAATTCCTCCTCCCTGGGAGACTCCTTTGTCTCTTACGCACTGTCATCCCACACTATACTTCACTTACAACCCTCATCTCATGTCCCTGGACTTTTAAAATTACTTACCTGCTTTCTCTCTTAGAGAGATCTATAGAGAAAGGGGCCCACTTTGTTATTCACTTATTGTTCTATAAACCAGCATTTAGTACAGTGCCTGGCAACAGAGCTGGTGCTCACTGAATAAAGCAACAAATGAGTGAATCAATGTTTCAAAACTACATTCACAGTTGATGCATTAAGCAAAGCAAAAAAAGGTATGTGACAAACGTGCACTTTTTCACTTTTTTCTTTTGGAAAATTCTGAAATATTTCAAGCTTAGAGATAAGTATGGAAAACAATAAAACAGACATCTACTTAGTATACAGATTTAATAAATGTTAACATTTCACCTACCAGGTTAAGATTTTTTAAAAATCATATATACTACCACGATATGCTTCAAGTCATATTGTATCCCATTCTCCTGAATTCCTCTCCAGAAACAATATGCTCAGTTGGTGAGTTCCCACTCTATTCATGCTTTTGTGAGTATATATATATGTCTGCAGCTATGAACAACATCCCTTCTAAATTGAACTTTGTATGTTTTTAATGGAATCAAATTAAATGTATGTTTTTTAAAGCTTATCTTACCTCGTTATGTTTTTGAGAATCAGCCATGTTAGCAAAAATACAGCTAATTTATTCATTTTATATTCTGTAAGCTTCTCACTATATTAGTCCACTATATTTTACTATTTAAGAAATTTTTTGTAAGTTTAAACAATGATTTAATGAACAGCTTATATGTATTTTTATTAACACATCCACAAGGATTTCTGTAGTTATATGAGTCAAGAATAGAAACATCAGTCTACACTTTACAAATCTCCAACACTCCATGAATTACCAAAATATTAGTTTTTAATTGTATGTCTTAAATGTTTCTTGTATTAATGTCTGTGGTTTGTCTATATGCCAGCTTCCACAAAAGTTCTATTTTAAAGTTGAATGAAGATTGCAAATGTATTGACTTACCTTGTAATTCTGTTGATGAACTTTTGGATTTCAAGAATGTATTA
Organism: Plecturocebus donacophilus; assembly: GCA_004027715.1. Classification (NCBI taxonomy): domain Eukaryota; kingdom Metazoa; phylum Chordata; class Mammalia; order Primates; family Pitheciidae; genus Plecturocebus; species Plecturocebus donacophilus. Next base: position 40,679 of record PVKP010017314.1, read on the forward strand.
TTAAGTAAATAATATTCATAATTTTTATATTTTCCTTGGAATTTTTTCCTTTTTAATTAACTAATAACCTTCATTCTTATAATAATATTTTCTGTCTAAAATCTATTTTTTCTAACAGAAATAATATCACACTAGTTTCCTTTTAGTTACTTTTGTCTCAGATATTCTATCATTTGGTTTTCAAATTTATAATTTTTTTATGGTATAGTTATGTCTATGGCTTTTTTCCTTTCATGTGTATTTTAAAAATTAAACTGGGAACAAACAGTCTGAAAGATTTTTTTAATCTATGACAGTCCTGTATACACATGTTTGTGGAGCCTCTCCATGAGGAAATTTCACATTTACTTGCAATCCAGAGATATATGAGATTTTTGCTAATTTTCCATCTACAGGTTCCCACACAATATGAGTGGTGTGAATTCAGATCACTCATCATACAAAGCACAATTCTTCACTTTAAAATTATTCCAAGTGACTCTTCCTCTCTATGGCCCAGGGAGGTCAGCCTGCTGCAGGTCCAAGTTCCTCAGCTCTTGGGGACTCATGAATATTTCCAGAGAGTTCATTTTCACCTCACAACTAGAATGGTATTGGTGTAAAAGTCTCAGTCTTTAGAAATGGATTTAATACCTGCCTATGCTGTTTCAATTTTACAACTGTTAAGTACTCCATATTTGAGCTCCTTCTTCATTTCTGTGTCCAGGGATTTCTCTTTCTTGCTTGTGAACTTGTATATGCAGTCTGGAATATTTTACCATAGTTTATTTGTCATTTCATTGTATCTGAATGAATGGAAAAGGTTTTGAAAATCACATGAGATAAAGAGAGAAAATGTAGTTGGTAGTTGGCATTAAAAATTAAAACAGAAAATGACTAAAATCTAAACGTCACAAAAATTGTACCTTATTTGGCATTCTATACACATTAACACATTGGAGAAGTTCTAGAAAAATTTAAAATCTAAAATATTAGCAATTTACATTTTGATATAAGCTCATTTTTAATGGTATCAGACTTACTATTAGAAAAGCTTAGCAATATTGACATTTTTCAAGAGAAACTGTATATATAAGAGTGTTGTTAGAAAGTCATTTCAAAAATAAACTGTATGTTGCTAGAAAAGGATTTGGCAGTAGTGGCAGTAAAAGACAGTTGATAGTTAAAGTGTTGTTAACATCTGAGAAAAACAGTTGAAAAAGCAGCTGAAGAAAGTCAAATCATGAGCATCCTATATGTAGCAAGCACTGTGATAGGTGGTTTATACATGTTATCACATTTAATACTACCACAACCTTACATTCTAGCTATTATTCTTATTTTGCAAATGACGACTCTAAGCCTCATATTTTAAGTAACTTGATTACAATTACATAGGTTAGAAAGTTGAATATAGGATTTCTAATTGTGTCCTTAGTTTTAAGGATTCTATATAATAGTCACATTGCTTTAGCATTAATATTAAGTCTTAAATATATCTTGCACATTGTGAAATATTTAGGGGTTAATGAATTAATTTGAACTCACTCTTTATCAATCCACCAAAGTGATAAAACTATTAAAATAGTAGGATATACATTTTCTTTCATCTCTTTCCTACACTGATACACATTTCTTATTATATAATTAAGAAATAGAAAATATAGAAGACATGTATAGATGTAAATACAGATAGCACAGGTTTTTTAACTAAGTTTTGGATGAGTATGAATATAGAGTCTCATAACTAAGTAAAAATTGACCAAGACTAAGATCAGCTTTATTCAACATGATGTACACCTTCAGTTCCTCCTATTTTTTCTTCTGTTTTTGTTCCTTAAGACGGAAATGATGACTCACTTCTCTAGTCTGTCACCGACACACATAATGTAATTAAATATTTTAAAATAATATCAGTGACTTAAAGTTTCTTACTTTATGTCTTTATGTCTCATATAATTATATCATTTTAGAAAAAGAAATGAGGAAGATTCTTATTAACAATGGATGAATTGATCTAGTTAAATTTACTGAATCGCTTACTGTCTGCTGAAAGATTACAAACATATTAGTGGGTGGGGTACTTTTTGTCTTAGTCTACATTCCAAAGAAAACAGTTTGAAGCAAATCTTTGTGGGTAACTTCCTTGTTAAGCCGTACAATCCCAGGGAAGCAAGAATGAGGGGAAAGGAAGTAAGGTAGGAAGGAAGAAGGGCAATAGGAGGGCATGTTACAAGCTAGTCACTATTTTGTATCAGTTGATGTTGACTATTCAATGTCATCATCTTCTGAGAACACCTATGTCCTGCATTTCAGGGCAGATTCTCTTAGGGGAAGAATTTTTCTCTCAATTGACATCTCCCCTTTGTCAAAGATTTTTTTTTGTTTTTTTGTTTTTGTTTTTATAGTGAATTGACTTCTCCACATTTCTAATTTGTGCAAATATAGTCAACAGGTGGGTCCCATAGCATCTCATGACTTGACATCAAAAATAAGGTACAAGATAAGAATTAAGTGTTGCCTTGCATGCATATGAAGTAGGGTGCTAACTAACACATTTCATATTGCTTGTGTCCTCCATTTTGTGTTAACTTTTGGATCTCCATCTATATGAATGAAACCAACATGACTTCTTTTTTCTTGAGAAAGTTTTTACAAATCTAACCAGTCATAAGTGAATCTTTCAATTCCTCAGAGTGATTTAGTTCAGAGCGTTTGTAAACAATTAATGTCCTTCCCTGTTGAAGGGGGTAAATCAGATTCATCATCTTCCTTCACTACCCATTTTAGATGTCCCTGAAACCTAAACCCAGCACAGTGCAGTTTTGACTTAGGTTTGTTTTTTATGTTATAGTTGTCCTGTTTTGTTATTGTTGCTGTTGTTGTTTTTATGAGACACTTATTAAAAGTGTCTCAAACCTATATAGCCTAAGGAGCTGAGTCTTTAATTGACTTGTCCTAGTTAGATTGTGGATGCTGCCATTTGCCCACTTGCCCTTATCCCTGGCATTAAACCAAAAAGAAATGTCTTAACAAGCACTCTGAGATCCACTCATATTTCTCCTCATCTTCATTGTGAAGCATAAAACTTATCTTTTCACAGTTGATTATTACACCAGAATATTACTTAACTTTTACTTATTGATCCCCTGGAATGAGGAGCTTATGTGATAATTGAGCATCTACACGTTTTTTGTTTTTTTTGTTTTTTTGCCAGAAGAGTTATCTCCTAGGAGCCAAGATTTCTACCCAGAATAATCCCCTCCTTGGTTTCCACGTCAGGCACACATTTTGCACAGGTGTTAGCTTGAGAAAAATCTCAAGTAGAAATACATTATTTAAGAAATGAAGGAAATATTGGTAGAGAAGTAATTAACTTCATCAGGGAAAAGAAGGCAGCACCAAAGGGTATATTATCAAGCCATTAATTGAACTTATTCTAACAGAAAAACACTTGGAAATATAGGCAAGCAAATTGTGATGTTTATCTACAAAATCCTCTTCTATCAGTGATTAAGGATGCTTGTAGGGAGTAAGTGTTAATTCACAAGCACTATAAGCCTGCCTTGCACATAGCTTTGTAGAAAGACTTCAGGCAACAAGATGCAGATACTGGTAAAATTCCTATTGGAGCTCACTGGAGTCTTAAGGCTTAAAAAGGAACCCTCAGAATCTCAGCAGCATCTGCTTAAGTGGATTTACTATAGCCTAGGGTACAGCACCCAGTCCCACAGGATGCTGTTGCTAAGCTGGCACCTTACTGGGTGTTTAACGACTATTCTGTCGGATGCACAGGTGTATGGTAAGAAGACTGGATCCCATTGTTATGCACATATTGTCTTTATCGGCTCCACTGCAAAATGCATCTTTTGGCCAGAAACAATGTTGTATTAGATTAAGCATTCCTGAGTCCTTGTATGGCAAACACTTTGTAAGCAGAGGAGAAAGTACGGATTTGGTTAGGATGAATCAAAGTTGTCTGATATACCACCAGCTACTCTCTGAATGTGTCGCTTAGATACCTGGTGTGATATGAAGGCCTCAATATTAGTCTCTACTTTGGGTAGGTTGTGTATTCTTCAGTGAATGTAGATAAATAAGTCTTGGTGAAGGAGAGCTTCCAGATCTGTACTTATCCCCTGTTCCTGCCACCTAGGCTGTATGATTTCATTGTGCAAACACTGGAGTGGCAGAGGGCAGAGATAAAATACATGAGGCAAGCCACCCTGTAATACTGTTTTTTGAGAATTGACTTGCTGTAGAAGATTTTAGTTGAGGACTAACATATGACACAAAAATCTGCACATTCTGGGCACAAACACAGAACACCATGTGGATATGTCTATCTGTGGACTATTACTCTAGACATTCTACTTCTGAATATTTTAGTCTTACTCCTTCCAGGAACTGACTTTCTCAAAACATTTGGCACTGTCCTGGAATCCACATATTTCAGGTCACTCATCCTTTCTTAAAAAAACAAATGACCAAATGTACCATACAAAACTGAGACAGTTTTTCATAACTCTGTTCTTTAGGACCTCTGTTAAGTGAAACTGCAATATGGTAACAACTGATTTTCAGCTAGTGCCAGCATAAGGTACTGAGCCATGTGAGACTCAGGCTCCACTTCTTTCCCTCTCTGCCAGTTGGTTTTAGTAGATTTCTCATTAGGATGTAGATGAAAGCTGAAAAGAGGCATGTGTAGAGCAGAAAGACTTGATAGCCCGAGACACCAGGGCATGCTATTTTGTACTGGTTATTAATCTGTTCAGGCCTGATCCAAACTGTATGATTTTCATTGTTCCATGCTCACTGTTGTAGACACCTCCCTGTTTTACTTAATTTATCTCCTTACATATAACTCATGATCTAGGCACAGAGTCACCATGTGCCTCATGATGAGTCACTCAAGTTCTGTGAGGGAAGAGAAGCATGAAAGTATTTATCATATAGTCAATAAACATTAAAAACAAATATTCTTATATTTTAAAAATAAATTACAGAAGTACAGCAAACACAAAATAATTCAGAAGATAAATATACAAGTTCCTAAAATAATGTACATCATTATCACTGCTGCCACCTGAATGTAAAGTCTATTAATCTCCTTCACCATGACTTTACATTTCACTCTGACATTTTCATTTGCGTTAAATTTAAATACACTAAATAATTCTTCAACTTAGGATTTTTCAGCTGTTACTTTTCTTAAACATTATATTTTAATATGTAATAAATTAAAATGCACGATTTTAAATTCAACTTTAAAATTAATTTTATCTTTTAGACTTCTCTAAATTACATTTCTCTTTAATTTACATGATTATTTTCAAATTTCAAAAAAATGACAGTTTTTTTTAAACTTTGTCTTTTAAAATACAACAAATTAAGGGCATTTTAATTTTTAGTTTTAAAATACTATTATTTCTAACAATTAGTTTGTTTCACATTTTTATCATAGAAATTTTAAAAGGACAAATTTAAATCTAAAATAAAAACCGAAATTCTGTCACTTTGTCATTTTGAAAAATTAAATTGTGATAGTCTTTTTCTTAAAACTAGTTTGATAGTGTAGGGTTTGTTTCCAAGGATAAAGCGAAGAAACTGAGGCCAGCACCAAGATAATCCAATGCAAGGGAATTTATTCAGGCTCCCGGGTGAGGTTCTGCAGTCCGGACAGGAGGGGCTGGAGAAGTCGCACTGACTTCTCTCAGACAGGGGGTTTTATAGGGAGTGACTTGGGCTATTTTTAGAAAGTCTATTTTTAGACCGGGGGTTTTTATAGG
>PVKP010017315.1:0-46406 GCA_004027715.1 Plecturocebus donacophilus
AGCTTTAGGCATATCTTAGCTTTGACATGTGTTCCTCATTAAGCTTAATCACTTCTAGCTTTTGATTTGAAATGAAAGATGTGTGACTCTTCCTTTCACTTGACACTAAGAGGTCATTGTAGGGTTACTGATTGGTCTAATTTCAATATTGTTTTGCCTCAGGGAATAGGGATGTCCAAGGAAAAGGGTAGAGACAGGGGAATGACTAGTCAATGGAATAGTTAGAACACATGTAACAGTTTTCGATTAAGTTGGCTATCTTATATGGGCACAGTCAGTGGTGCTGTAAAACAATTAGAGTTGTTGCATCAAAGATCACAGAATGCAGATTACCATAACAGATTTAATAATAATAATGAGAAAGTTTAAAATATTTTGAGAGTTACCAAAATATGACATGAAAACATGAAGCGAGTGGATGCTGATGGAAAAATAGAGCTGATAGAATTACTAGATGCAGGTTTGGCACAATACTTCAATTGTAAAAAATGCAATATCTGTAAAGCATAGTAACATGAAGCATAATAAAACAAAGTATGCCTGTATTCTTATTTAGTGCATATGCCATTAACCTTCTGTAATTTTCCTTTATTACTTTATCACCTTCCCACTGAAAAATTACCTGTCACTTGGCCTGGCTTATATCTGTAGGATAATGTATTTCACAATATTTTATACATATTTTCCTCACCCTTGCTGATATTTCTTAGAGCTGTGACTACATCTGTTGTTCTGGGTAATGGGCAGCAGCTTTTCTTATGCAACAGGTCAGTGATTAATCTGAAGCTTGGAGTATAGCGCTAGGATGAGAAACATGCCACAGAGCAGGTAAGAAACCATGTAGGCAAGTCTGATTTGGGCCACACTTTCCTGAAAAGCAAAGCAATGCATGTAGTATACCATCCAGTAAAAGGGTGGGGACTTATACTTCTTCAGAAGCAGAAGGGGTAGAGAAAAGCAAACAAGAAAACCAAGGGTTATAAGACAGCTGCAAAATGGTGGTGTCTAATGAAGCCATGTTCAGTCCCAGAAGTTTTTAGATCTTTTTGGTTAATCTCAAATCTCTTCCCTGGAATGGCTCCCTCTGGACCTGCAGGTGGCAGTGAATGAAACAACTTTGTGGAGTAGAGGGTGGGATGGAAGCTAAAGGAACAAAAGAAGGTCAATTTCTGGTGTAGACACAATATTTATGCAATGTTGGATATCTCCTGTTTCTAAAATTACAGGAAAACTCAGAAGCACTGCTGTCTGGAAGAGACAGCTGCAATCATATTGCAATTTAGATTTTAGACATATTTTATGGAGCCAGTATGAACTTTACTACTAACTCAAATCCTAGTAACCAGCACACAGTGGGCACTAAATTTATTTTCATTGAATTGAGCTAGACCAAAATATGAGAAGGCTGTAACATAACTAAGTAGGAGTTCTGTGTGAATCGGATAGGAGGGAATTAATATTAGTTTTTAAAAATGGTAGGGATATTGAGAAAATAGAAGTTAGTAATAATGGAAGGCTGCATAATGGAAGAGACGAAATATTAAAAAAAGAAAGAAAAGTAACAGTGTAAGAAATCCAGAGGTAGAGCATCCCCAGAAGAGATTAATTCAGTAGCTTACTAATGTCAAGAATGGCCAGCTTCTTTCATTCTTTTCGTCTTCATCTTTAGTGGGATGCTTGATCTTCAGGGTCACCATTCCCATGGTGACAAGATGTTTGCCACTGTTCCATAGTTGGGTACAGACATAACCACCAGAAGGAGATTATGAGAAGTAGCTCTTCTAGGTTCTGCTTCTTCATAGAGAGATCCCAGTACACCTCTTCTCATATTTCTTTGGCAAAAACTAGGTCCCTTTTTTTCTCCTAAATAAATTACTGAAGTGAAATGAGATTTTTATTACTGGTATACATTGTGCTGAGCAGTATATATTCCTTGGGGCTGGGGGACTGGAGATGAAGCTACACTTTCTTTAAACACGAGGCAGAAGTGAGTTGATGAATCAATGAGTTTGAATAGGTAGTCTTATCATCATACCTGTGGTAATAGGAATTTAGGGGAGTTGGAAAGCTCTTGGAACTGGCCAAGGTCTAGGGTCTGGTGTGAATGTCACACTGATCTCATTTCTGATAGAACACATGTATATTCTGAATCACTGAACTGGGGTTGGTGTTGAAGACCATTCATGTAAGTGGGTCATGAAAGGATGGAAGGGGAGAGACTGCATCCGCAAGTCATGGTCTTTTGTGGAGAAACCCACCTGTTTCCTTTGATGTTATAGGTATGAATCAGGGGATCCCTCTTTGGGGGGATTGCTCTTAACCTGGTTCCTCAGTTAACTCTACTGATGATCCACAAGAAATGTTCCTCTAGGTCAAGTGACTATTTTGTATGGTCTTAAAGACTAACAGTGCAGATGTTCATTCCCCAGACTTCAAATCCCTCTATCCTTATTATCTAGATGTCTTTCTACAGCAATGTCTGCCTATCAGCCCTGCTTTCCTTATTATAAGCCCAGGCTCATGAATTTCCTAAGATTAGCTTCAAACCCATATGGAAAATGCATCTCTGTCTGGGACTTTGAGCCAGCCCTGTGGGGAAGTTAGGAGTAGGACACCTCTCTCATGACACCTCTTGTCCTACTAGATAACTATCCTATCCAGCCTACCTCCCCCAAACATTTGTTCTTCTACATGTATTTCAAGTTCAAAGAAGCCAAAGAGAATGATGCTTTCTTCCTAAGCATCTTTTAATTGTGTTCTCACTTAAGGTGGTTGCCACATTCATGAGGCAATGTAGGTTTAGTTTTGGAAGGGTATCTCATTTCTCTTTCATCCTCTACACCTTAGTAGCATTTAGTTATGCATTCTATGGTTAAATTCAATTGGAAAATGAGATTTCCCTTATCTCATTCTCAGTTTCGTTGTGTGAGAAAATCACAAAAGGCACTTTTTATGTGTCTCCTGAGGTTTAAAAACCGGTCTAACCTCTTGTGCCCTTGACACATTGTCCCAAGATGATTTGATGATGGAGACATTTTGATGCCATAGGATATTTCATAACTTTAAATATTTTATAACAGATTAAATGTTAATTATATGCTGGTCAGGGAAGAAAATCACTGAAGTATTTAATTAACATTTAATTTATTAGTCATCAAATATTTAAGTAGCGCCTATCTGAGAGACTTTTACTCCTCATTAGTTGTAAGTGAGTAACAAGCTATCATTGTTAGTTGCTACAGCTTCTACTGTTCCAAATATGAATGGCTTTTCTGGATTTCTTTGAAAAGATCTTTGCATACATGTACAGGCAGACCCCCAAAGAGGACGAATTATATTTCTGAAGATTTTTGTTTTTTCTATAGTCTTTTCATGAGTTCAGTTGATTGCTACTTGGATACATTTTCCTACAGAAACACTATGCTTGCATGGTACTTCATAATTTGAAAAGTGCTATAATCTACATGACCTCAACTGGCTTGGTTGTTAGCAACAACTTTTATAAAATTTGTAGGATGGGTAGAATCAGCATTAATTTATTAACCAATAGATAAATTAAAATAGAATACTAAAACTATTTAAATAATCCAAATGAATATTCTTTTAAAGTTTTTGCTGGTTTGTTAAAGTTGATATTTATTTCATTTGTCTCCTCTTTTTAATTTGGAAGTTCTACTATACCATTCTCTTTTGTGTTGTTCAAACTCATATACATATTTCTCTACTATTTAATTTTTAAACATTTGCCTATTGCCCTTATCAAGACCCTGTATCCCCTCTTTTATTCTCTCACCATTATGCCAATATCAAGACCCTGTATCCCCTCTTTTATTCTCTCACCATTATGCCAATAAAATGAAACTTTAAGAGTATGTTAACTTTCATCATGTAATAAATTCCGAGCCCCAACCCAAGTGACACTTTGGAATACATCAACATTCTCTTTGTTCTCTGTACTCCTGACCTTAACATTTTGCTGAAATAGTTTAATACTATTTATTCTTAGGCATTATTAAAATTTTTAATGTTTGTTTCTTCTATTTTAACAATACTTATTTAGTGCCTGCATCACTTGTTCCCATAGTTTATCAATATCTATGTACTGTTTTCTCTGTATCTGTCTCTCTCTCTCTCTCTCTCTCTCTCTCTCTCTCTCACACACACACACACACACACACACACACACGCCACAAATCCTGATATTCATTATTGTTTCCTCTCCTCTTCATTATGTTACATATTGAGTTTTCTGTTATGACTCTTTTTTTATTATAGTGCTTTCTTGAGCATTTTATTCTGGTGAAATATGAATGACGTACATATCTGCAAATTGTTATTTTTTCCTTCTGCCAGTTAAATAATATCAAGGTTGGATACAGAATTCTTGGGTTGCAATTCTTTCCTCTCAGTAGTTTTATAGATAATACACCAACATCTAGTTTCTAATGTGGTTGATAAGGAGTTTTATACTAGTGCAGTAGATAATAAATTCTTCTTTTTAGAAATGTACACTATTTTTGTTATCCTTGGAATTTAGCAGTTTTAACAGGATATGCTCAACAATATATCTTTTTCGGTCAAATTTTTCTTTAATTTATTGTATACTTTTAATCTGAAATTTTGAATTTTCCTTCATGTCAGGAAGTCCTCTTTTTTTTTTTTTTACTTTAATTATTTCTTCTCATCCCTGTATTTCATTTGCCATTTCTGGAGCTCCTATTATTGGCATTTTGGTTCTCTTGAATTTATTCTTGAAGTCTTTCATCTTTCCCCTAACCATTTTTCTTTTTCTATGCTTTGAGGTCATTCTTATAATTGGTGTCCCAGGGAATTAATTTGGATCTCGCTGTTAACCACTTCTCTATCAATTAATTTACTGAGATATTTAGTTCAAAAATCAATGTTTCCAGTCTCCAGTGATCTTTTGTGGGTGCGTGTATACTGTGCTTAAATTTTATGAAGTGCTAGTGGTAGGCTTTGGTCAGCTGTCACGTGTCTCCTCTGAAAGCACCATTTTGCTGGGTGCCTAGTTTGTTTGGTCTTGCCCCCTGTGGAACCATTAGGTGTGTTGTTGCTTTACTTTGCATGTCTTTGGGAGTCAGTTCTGATTACTGGAGTTTCCTAAATGGTGGCAGTCTTGCTGGTAGTGAGAGCTGGTGCCACCTCTATGTTGTGAGATGATGAAGTAGAAATAGCAGTCTAGAACCTCTGAAGAAAGTTACCCTTTCCCCAAACTTACAAACTCTCCTCAGTGAGTGGTAGGGATACCTCAATCCCAGAGTTCAGCATGTCTCAGCTTCTTGGGGGACCTGAGAGTTCTCTCACAAGAAGCCAGTGTTGACCTTATGCTTAGGGAGTTGTGTTAATCTGTTTTCTGTTGTTTATTATAGAATACCTGAAACTGGGTTATTTATAAAGAAAATGAATTTATTTCCTACAGTTATGGAGCCTGGTAAGTCCAAGGTCAAGGGGTCACATCTGGTAAGAGCCTTCTTACTGGTGGAAGCTCTTCAGAGTCCTGAGGCAGCACAGAATATCATGCCTGGCAAGGGACAGGGTGTGCTAACATGCCAGCTCAGATCTCATTCTCTCTTCTTAGGAAGTCACCAGTTTATCTGCCGTGATGACCCATTAATCCATATATGGATTAATCTATTCATAAAAGCAGAGGCAGACCTCTCATGATCCCATCACCTCTTAAAGGACCTGCCTGTCAATTCTGCCACATTGGGAATTAAATTTCAATATGAGTTTTGGAGGGGACAAATATTCAAATCATAGCAGGGGGTGAAAATCTCTGGGGACCAGGCTACTTCAAGGACACAATTATTGCACCAGCTCTCTGACCTTGGTCTTTGGATGTCCCCTGAGCTTTCCCCATTGGACATGGATTGTATGCCAATACCTTCCGGCACTTAACTATCTGCCCCTGCAACTGATTGGGGCAGGAACAGAGCAGATCACATAAATTTGGGAGGTGAAGGGAGACATGTACCAGGTTGCCATGATCTCAGACTCCCCCTTCTTATGGAAGCTTGAAAAAGCCCACGTTGATTCTGCACAAAAGTACCAAGGGCAATGAGAATAGAATTTTAAACAAAATAAATGGAAATAAAATATATGTACATATTTCAGTTGTTAACCTGGGAACAAAGGAAGACTTATATCTTAGAGGATGGGGGCGCATTTGGGACATTTTATACTTCTAGTGTTGTATTAATTGGGCCATTGCCTAGTGCTGGTTGATTAATAATTTCTAGTAATTTGGTATGGAAAACATAGTAAGTAAAATAAGGAGCGATAGTAGTTTTTGCTCTGGTTTGAATGTGTTCCCCAAAGAGTATGTATTTGAAACTTAATCCTCAGTGAAACAGTGTTGGGAGGAGGACCCTAATGGGAGGTAATAAGGCCATGAGAGCTCTGCCTTTATGAATGGATTAATGTCATTATTGAGGGAGTGGGTCCCTTATGAAAGAATGAGTTTTGTTCTCTCTTGCTCTCACTTACTGTCTCTTTGCTATGTTCCTGTGGGTTGACACAGCAAGGAGGCCCTCATAAGATGCTGGTCCCTTGATCTTGGACTTCCCAGCCTCTAGAACCATAAACCAATACACTTCTGTTCATTAAAAATTACCCAGTCTGTGGTATTTTGCTATAACAGTGCAACATGGAATAATATGGCCTTATATATGTCATTGGTGACAACTTAATGTCTTGCTTTAACCCATCTCAGATGTTCCTGTAGGCAATAGTTTTGAGGAGTTAAACTGGTCATCACTTAGATTGTAATTCTATTTATAAAATTGGGAACAAGGATGGGAAAGATGGATTTATAAAAGACTGAGTTTTTTTGGGATATGCTACTGGAATATTCTTTTGAGGAAGAACAACCGTACTAGGGAAAAAGAATAATCAGGGTAATTTTAGTCCATTGGGAGCTCATGACTCATCTTGGAACCATTTTTCCTTCCCTTGCTTTGTGTTCAAACATGAGTAAACAGTCAGGTCTAAGGGCACTGACTGGCCCATATTACCTGAAGTTGGACCTTGGTGAGAAGAGTAAGGGTAAGCCTATTTCTTCGCTTCTTTTTTCCTCCTGGGAAGAGCTTACCCGCCTTGAGGTATAAGCTTGGATGGTAGGAAGAAATGATTTCCTTCCTTTTTCTTGGTGTGCTTTTCCTTGGAATTGCTTTTCCTTCCCATTAGAGTGGTAATATACAGAGGATTAAGATGTCACCTTATGGGAAAGTGACCTAGGAGGTCTCTGAGTTTGCTGTGTTTATATGCCTCTTGGGCAAAAGGGGTCTTCCATATGGTTGAGTCTTGTCACCAAGGACCACACTGGGATTGGGGTAAACAGCTCATGATAATAAAGATCATGCATTTTTGGCTTTGTTCTATCTATCAATCATCTTAGGAACCTTGCTGGAGCAGTGGGGTGAGGGTCATAGAAGACAGTATTTAGGCATTTATGGATATTAGAGACTTGGCTGTTTCTCTTAGTTGCTCTCATTTTTAATATGATTTATAACCTAGGGCCTACATCTAGTCTGGGCAGTTTTAAGAGGCCCCTTATGCCTTTTATATTCTTGGGAAATCCCTGTCTTCTTCAGGAGCTACTGGGGCTGAATGTTGGGGGTCCTTTGAGATAGGAAAGAGCACAGTGGAAGTCTCTGAACCTCCATGATTTTCCAGTGTGGAAAACCTCAGGTCAAGGGGAGGGATAGGAGCTTTGTGTCAGTCATTAGGCTACTGTGTCTTACCTCCAAAGCCACCCTCCTACACTTGGCTTCGTGATACTCTGCCAATAACATTTATGCTTTGCAGGTTGGTTCCTTATTCATGTTGCCAGTAGGAGGCCCTAAGAGGGAGACTGACAGGCTAAAGAAAGAAGTGACTTAACTCCTTTCTGTTTGCTTTTTATTCCTCTGGGCGTCACTCAGTAAAGCTTCTTCACCCTGGCGGCAGCCGTTCCTTTTTGTAGCAGTACCTGAATTTGGTTTACAGATTTTCCAGTAAGATCAGTTTTATTATATCCCCTCAGAGACAATAGCACTAGTCAGCTGGCACCCCTCCCCACTGCAAAGGTCTGTGTCCCTCCTGTAATTTTTTTTCCTTCTTTAAGTTTTAATAATTACAAACTCCTTTGTTCTTCCAGCCCTAGAGATGATAGCTGTTGCCCGCGGTTGCTGCCTCCATAATACCTTAATGTTCTTTCATTCTTTCTGTTTCTTGGTTAGTAGCCTTACACCATTCTTTATATTAAATTTGCTCTATTCACTTTTCTTCTGTGTGTTCTGTCTCCTGATTGTACTTTAACTGATATAAAATCTTACCTGAGCTTGTGCTTGGAACTGTAGTGAGGATTCTAAGACAAGGCCAATATAAGAGCCCTTGAGACTCATAAACTTTACCAGAATATAGAAAAAGACATGAACTTTGCAGTTTCCTGGATCCTCTGTGAAAAAGGATCACAGGAATCCTGCCTTATACAATGGTTCCCACCAAGAGCTACCCCTTCTTCAGGATGATAACCTGGGTCATCGGAAGCTACTTACTTCTAGGGCAGGAATATTTGAGCTGAGACAACCTGGGCAAGAGCCTGGGAACCCAGAAAACCAAGCAGTGATATAGGGGAATAATCTTTTAGCTTACTGAGAGTCTGCAAAACCAGCTAAGAAGGATTGGGTCTGGAATGCAAGGTGTTAACACTGAAGCCCTCTCTGGAGTCGGTGGCCAGAGGAGCCTCGGTAACGGCTGCTTCAGTAGCCGCTGTAGGTCAGATGATCAGGATTTATGGGAATCCAGAGAATGCTTGACCTACAAATAACAATCTGGGCAAAATTTTTAGTGATGGTTGGAATATGGAAGTTAATAGCATCTTCGATTTATTGAATACTTACTATTTCTCAAGCACTTCACAGGTATTACAACAACCCATTTTGTAGATGAGGAAACAGTTTTGAAGAGATTCAGTAATTTGCCTAATCATGCAGCCATGTAATGGTTAATGTTGGGAAATGGGCTTTAGATGCAGATTTATAAATCTATCTGGAATCTAGAACCCCTAAGCACTACTCTTTACCCCCTTAATATGCAGCAATTTTAAAGGAGAAGAAGTCAATATTCTAAGTAGTAGAAAGAGCATAACCCCTTCTTTGGCTATAACTGCCTAGTTCCTACTCCTCCCTATTAGTCTGAAATTAGTTATAATAAAAACAATGTTAACTTAAAAGAATAATAATTGATGTTTGTTTTACCTCTATGCAGTCCAGAATTTTTTCACCTTTGGTTCAACTTGCATTTACATCTTTGATGACCTGAGATATCACTTCAGGGAACAAATCACCTTTCTTTATTCTATTTTCTCTCTGTTACTCCTGCCTGTAAACCACTTTTATACAATTCCTTTAATATATTTTTTTTTATTTTTGAGAAAAGTTCTCACTCTGTTGTCCAGGCTGGTGTGCCATCCTGCCACCTCAGCTCACTGCAACCTCTGCCTTCTGGGATCTAGCAATCCTCCCACCTCAGCCTCCCAAGTAGCTGGGACCACAGGCACATGCCGCCATGCCTGAATAATTTTTGTAGTTTTTTTTGAGACAGAGTTCTGCCATGGTGCCCAGGCTAGTCTTGAACTCCTGGGCTCAAGCCATCCTCCCACCTTGGCCTCCCAAAATGCTGGGGGATTACAGGCATGAGCCACTGTGCACAGCCTAATTAGTTGATTTTTAAGCAAAACTGGGCCCATTTTTTCTGTGACTATAGAAAGATTCCTGATCCACCCTCAATTATTTAGCATATATGTACATAGAATTAATCTTATAACCAGGCTATTGGAGAGGAATGTAGTGGAGGGAAGAAGTAGCAGGAGAGGGTATCAATATTTTCTCTCCTGCCATTAGATAACAAACTCTTGGAAAACAATGATGTTTAAGAGTCTACACTGCCTAATAACCAATGTTGTTAACTGTCATTAAATAACTGAACTAGGACTTCTGTTTTAATGTATTTTATAAACTTTCCTATAAAAACAACATACCTAGCCATCTACACATATTTCAGCCAGGCTATCTTCATTCCTGATGTTGGTGGTGGTAATCCAAGTGGAGCTATTCGATGGGTTTACTGCCCAGTCCACAAGGGGGTTGGTGGTACTTTGCTATAAGAAATAACACTGCTGCTCATTAACAGATAATTAAAAAAAAAATAAAATTTTATTTTAATTGCATAATGTTGGAATGTTTAAATTCCAACCTAGTGGCAATCACACATTTGGAAAAGGGGCTTTTCAGGCCAATATCAAGGACAGAACATGTGCCAACAGAAAGAGCACTGAACCTGGAGTCAGCAGATTTGAATCTGAGCCTTTGTTTCATCAGTAACTAGCTATGTGCTCTTGTGTCATATAAAATATGAGAGCTTCACAGTCAGCTCTAAAATGAAGAAAGAACATTTAATCAAACAACCTCACTTAGTAACTATATCAATTAGGATCAAATCAGTTACAAGTAAAAGAAAATCTAAATCTAATTAGCTTAAGTAATCAAAAAAAATTTATTAGCTCTTGTAATTAGAGGTCTAGAACTATGGTGAGCTTCAGAATGGGTGTGATTCAGCAGACCACATGTCATTGTATTTCTTTTTCTCTCTGTCCTTTTTTGCCTTCCTATGTGCCAACCTCATCCTGAGAATAATTCTGCATCAGTGTCCAACTTGAGGACCAGGTTTCTTGCCCACATTTGCAGTGTGTAAATATGGGAACCCATGTGAGTCTTGGAAAAGAGGGTATGCTCTTTCTCAGGGCCTCCTAGAAAACTCCAACATACAATTTCATGGGCCCACATTGTACTATATTCCTGGCCTTGAACCACTAACTGTGGCCTAGGGACAGGATAACACTTATTTTTTCTATATGCCCCAAATCTGGAATCAGGTGTGCCTTAGTTTCCACCAAAGCACATGGGCTATTGTGGGAAGGGTGTGGGTTCTAGAATGAGAATCTTGGTGTTTACCAAGAGAAGAGGAAAGAGAAGGAGGCAACCATAACCATGATAGTAAGTGGAGTATAAAATCAGACAATTTATGGCTATGGTTATTAAAATTCTGTGTTGCATCAGCCTCAAGGGCCATCTCAAAGGATGTGAAGGAATGAGAAATGAGACACTCGGCTCCGACCTGCCCCTGACACACATACCTTCCACCAAAGCAGTGTTGACCAATGGACTATGGGAAATTGTTAGTAACCTGTAAAGTACGAGGGACTGGTTTCATGGAAGACAGGTTTTCCACAGCTGTGGGGGCTGGGGAAAGATGTTTTCCGATGAAACTGTTCCACCTCAGATCATCAGGCATTAGTTAGGTTCTCATAAGGAGCACGCAACCTAGATCCCTTGCATGCACAGTTCCCAATAGGGTTTGTGCTCCTATGAGAATCTAACGCTGCCGCGAATCTAACAGGAGGTGGAGTTCAGGTGGTAATGCTCACTTGCCTGCCACTCATCTCCTGCTGTGGGGCCTGGTTCCTAACAGGCCACAGATTGGTATGGGTTCGTGGCCCAGGACTTGGGGACCCTTGCTATAAAGCACTACGTAAGTTATTATTGTTAATAACAACAATAACAAAACTAGTATAGTCTTAACTGGTTTAGATTTATATCCTATAGACTTTGCTATTTACTTTCTGTTTAAGAAAAGAAAGATTATTTTGTATCTTGTCAAAGTCTAAAGAATGTTGAGTAATGTTCTTCCTTCTAAGCTTATGTCATTCTCTGCTTATAATATATTTGAAAGTACCTTTTCTGCACCTGCAAATGCAGATTGGTTTCTGTTTATTGTTGCAAGAGACACCTTTTATTAAGATGTGAGCAGAGCGGAAATAAAATTATGGAAGGAGTCTTCAGTTTTGACCTTCTTGACTTTGTTACTAATAAACTGTCAAGATAACACATTACTTTATACAGAACACTTTAAAATATTCAAGACTCTACTGGTCAAATTCCTTAACCAAAGGAAAGATAAATCTATGTATAAACAGGTAGATTACCAATTTGTATTGTGTGTTTCTTCTTATCAGTCGTTGACGTTCAAGGCCACAATAGCTTGACTTTACTTTCTGTATGAAAGGTTAACTTAGTGTTTTAGGGTAAGAACTCAGCTCTTTAGTCTCTTGACTTTGGAATGTCATTTGAACTATGGAATCTCCCTCTAATGTGCCCTCAATTATTCAAAACGCCTTTAATCTTACAAATTAACCAAATCTGTTCCACTGCCCTTGCTCAGGGCTCAGGGTAGACCTTTATCAGTTAATGAAATTTGACTTGAAAATTTTGTGGTTTTTTATCATTTACGTTTAATTTTAAAACTCTTTTTTTTTTTCTTTATCTCAAGAGTGAAAGCTATAGTGAAGAGCAGGCTTGCCTGAAAGTCCAACAGTATTATTTTAAAACAATAGATTTTATTGAAATTCTAACCAATATAATAAAAGTGTCCTATCACATATGGGCTGGCCTTGGATATGCAATTTCTTCATCTAAAGGATTTAATTTAGGAGCCCTTGCCTCCTTCCTCTCTCTTTCCTTCCTCTTTCTTTTTTTCTTTCCCTTCTTCATTTCTTCTTCTCTCCTTCTTTTCCTTCCTTCCCACAGCCTCATCTCCCTCCTCAAGTGCTTTAAGACAGAGTTTTGCTCTTCTCATCTGCACTGATTGGTTTTCTGGATTGCCCTGTAGGTTTCTGGCTGAAATAATTTCGCTCAGGAGATACACTTTTCTATACTGAATTTCATGGTGAATATGGCATTGGGGGCAGGTGTGTAACATTCCTTCCCATTCCCTGCACCACAGCCTGAAATCTTAAATCACCCACTCCAACCCTTTGACCGAACCCAGTGCTGTAATTCACACTAAGGGTTCTCCTCAAGCCCTCCTTGATGTCCCGTGCAGGCCATTCCCCATCGGGAAGGTCCTCAGCCTCTGCACCCCTCTCAAAACAGAGCAGATCTCCTCTGCTGGTGCTTGCTTTCCAGCCGAGGAAATCTGGGTGTAGATGACTGGAACCTCTTACTTGCTGGAGTAATTGGGTTTTACACACCTTTGAGGACTGCCTGGTGTGGCCGGGTTTAGGCAGGTGCTGTAAAAGTTGCTTTTACCCCATTCCATGGATGCTTCACTCCTTAAAGCCCCCACAGACCTTCTTCCAAAGATCATTCAGGGCTGGCTGGGCTTGTCCCACAAATCCCAACTAGGTAAATAGCTTTCCTATGGTTTAATCTCCACCTAGGAGCTTTTGCCTCTGGATTGCCAAGGGCTGCTACACCAATCAGACTCCATGGGCTTCCACAGGGAGCTTGTGGTCAGTCGCCACCTGTTGTGGCTGACACAGGACCTCCCGCCGCTGGGCTGGCCTGCATTGTGCGCTCTGTCTCTGCAGCACAGGGCTCAGCCTGAGGGGCTGGAGGGAGATGCCCATCCTGGGAGTCAGCACAGAGCATGCTATGGCCACCTCTTGTGCCAGCACATGTCCTCTCTGGCCACTGTTACCCAACTAGGCTTTCTTTGCCATTCACGACGAGAACTGGATAAATACCCTGATGGAATTTTTAGTTACTTTTATGTCTCAGGCAGAATGTGCAAATTGAACTCAAAAGATTCTGCTTGCTAAACTGACCCCAGGAAGGGCTGTTGACTATTGTGGCACATACAGCTCACCCTCCCAGTGAGCTTGGCTGCTTCTCTGTTAAGGTGCCTCTCTGCCTCTCTGCCACTGTCTTGCATCAGTGTTTGTAGAGCAGAAAATACTTTCTGTACTCAGACTGTCTGCATTCTGATCTCGGCTGCTCTGTATGCCTCTGGACAAGTTAACTTAGTTTCCTGAGCTTCAATTTCCTCAGCTATAAAATTAGAGGTATGTGAGTATCTCCCTCAGAGGGTTCCTAGAAGGTTTAAACAACCTAATGACTATTTAAGTACTTAACCCTGTGCCTGGCACATTATAAATGCTCAATAAACAACTGTAATAATTATTACAATTATACCTGTGTTTGGTTACACTTCTATTCTCTGTCAGTGTTTTCATATTCATTATATGATTTCAACTACTCAGCAATTCTGAGAGGCAGAAATTATTGTGTCTTTTTTTTAACATATGCAGAAACCGAGGCTCAGGGGCATTAAGTAATCTGTCTGAAGTTATGAAACTAAAACATGAGAAGCTTGCTCATTTGGACACTGGTCTAAAGCTTCAGCTCTTCTGACTGTTCCCTGCCTCACAGTTGGGTGACCCAGCTCAGTGAAGCTTCCAGTGTCCTTTTCAGGCCATTCCCCATTGGGAAGGTCCTCAGCCTGTGCACCCCTCCCAGAAATCCCTTCTTCAGAATCCCATATTTCTGGGAAATCTCCTCCAGGCCTCTGAGTTCTGCCCCAGGCCTACTCAAGTCCCTGTGGCTCCAGGTGTGGGACTCCTGAACACTGGTTCCCATCCCCCGTCCCTCATCTTCCAGGTAGGAAGCCTTGCCTGATGGCCCCGGGCTATGCATCACTATTACCACCCCTGGGATATGCATCACTATTTGCCACTTCCTTTTGTTCACATCAGGGGCTTCTGTGCATGCTGTGGTCATACAATAAAAAAGGAAAGCTGGCAGCGGAGACCTTCTAAGTACAGGTCACCACGAATCAGGCCTGGGAAGCCCATGTCCTAAGCATTCAGGAATACCTCATGAGAGGATCTGCCCAGTGAGGGTTCCCATGTTCTTTTATCTTGGTGCTAGCCAAGTACCTTCAAAATGAGCCCAGCTGACAATTTAAAATAGTCATTTAAAGGTTTTGAAATGTGGATAAACATGGCAAAGATACCAGGACTTCTATGAGCACATGAAAAATTCAGGTATAACCTTTAAACTGGGATTAACTTACCCTTCTTTCTCCTATGGCTCATGCTTAGCATATATAGTCTGAGGGTGCTAATAGATGTTGCGAAGCTCTGTGAGCCAATGGGAATCCATGGCCAAAATTATGTTTGCAGAGTCCTGGATTAAACATGTTTCTCTAATGGAAGACTTTTTGTAGCCTTAATATAATGTCCACCACTGAAACTCTGCAAGGGAATATTGCTTGCAGCATTTCCAAACATACTGGACCCTGGAGTTTTTCTTTTTTTCCACAGCATCCAACAGAGCAAGTCTTCCAATACACTGAGAGGCAGGAGACTGGGGCTTGGTCCTGATGGCCTCCAGCAGCTGTGTGACCTGAATGAACCATTCACTCTGTACAAGCAGCAACAACTGTAGCCACATTAATAAACATGCGAGGCTGCTACATGTGCTTTGATTTCTTCCAAACATTCATCTTTGGGTTACATTAGAATATCTTCTTTTTGCATGTGTTTTCTGGGAGATGGCAGGATGGGAGCAAGGTAAGGAGGGACAGAAAAGGACCTAGGTTGACCATTCTTAAGCAAAGGCAGTCTGATGATCTGTTTGATGATCCCACTTTCCTTACTTGGAACTCAGTATACTTGCGCTCCCCGTTTTCACCACTTGTACCCAGATTATACCTTTCCTCACCCACATCTCCTTCATACTCCTTTGCCTGTGACTAGTCATCATCAAGTCCTGGTGGTTCAGACTCTAAGATCCATCCTGAAATTAACCTCCTTCTCTCCATTCCCACCACCATCACCCTAGTTCCCACCACCATCATCTCTCAGCCAGACCACTGCAACACTCTCCTAGATGGTATTCCAATTTCTGTCTGGTCTCCTATAATGGATTCTCTACTCTGAAGCCTATTTAGAACTCCACCGTTGGAAGCCAAGTTTCTGAGATTTCTTTTTCAAATAGAGCTTTTGTAAGTATATTAGGATGGGATACTGGTTGGGAAATAGAAATTGTTTGCCTCCTGGGACTCATTTATCTATTTATTTGAGGAAAATGTTACCAAGTATCTACTATATGCACAAATCTAGGAGCTGGGCATACAATGATGGACAAGGCAGATTGCAGATTTTACTCCCGTGGTGGTTACAGTCCAGCACAGTTGTTCTCAAACTTTAGCATGCACCAACTTACTAGGATGGATTGAGAAAACAGCAGAAAACAGTGCAACCCTCAGCGTTTCCCAAGTGATGCTGGTACTGCTTGTCTGGGTCCACATTTTGAGAATCAGTGGTATAATGGAAGAGGAAGATACAAAGTAAAATCACTGCCAATTATAATATATGTTTTAAAGGAAGAATGAGGGGCTGGAGAGGGATATACTCAAGGTTAGGTGGGCAGGGAAGTTCTCTCTGGAAAGGTGACACTTAGGATTACACCTAAAGGAAGAGTGGGGCTAGCTATGTCTGGCAAAGAACAGAAAAATGAGCATGGGCAAAGACTAGGAGGTGGGAACAAGCTCAGTGTATTTGAGAAACCAAAGAAAACTGGTGTAGCTGGAGCACAGAGAGAGAAAGATGAGGTTCAAGAAAGACAGAGGGATAAGATCATGTTGGGCTTTTGCAGCTTCCGTGGTGATTTTATTCTGAAATCAATGGGAAGCTTCTGAAGAAGTTCTAGGCTAGCTGTGGAATGGACAATGGATGTGAGAGGGCAAGACAGAAATCAGGACACCTGATAGGAGACTGTTGCCGTGGCCTGGGTGAGAGAAGGTACTGGCTGGTACCATGATGATGGCGGTGGGAATGGAAGAAGGAGATGCATAAGAGGATGGATCTTGGAGGCTGAGTCAATAGGACTTGGTAATGGGATGTGGGCAGAGAGTGTGAGGGAGAAAGGGCAGAGTGAAAATGGCTCCCAAAATGATTCCATTGAATAAAACATTGCGATGTGATTTGTTTTAAGAAAGAAAAACCTACTCAGGCAGTTGCAGCCTTTAAGTAGCTGTACTTGGCCTAAAGCATGCACTGGATGCCCCAGAGAGGGTTCCTGGTCCCGTTTTCTGTTTGTAGACTGGCTCTTGAACTCTCAGATGACAGCCACTCCCCACACCTCCTCCCATCACTCTCAGTTCTGCTAGTTAACTTGTGGCTCACCTTCCTGTCTTACAATTATGTGGATAACTCCTTATCATACATTCTTAAGAATTTGCCTGGCATGTGGAAGAGTAGGCATAAAAATAAACTGGAGAGTGGCCAGGCACAGTGACTTATGCCTGTAATCCTAGCACTTTGGGAGGCCGAGGTGGGTGAATCACCTGAGGTCAGGAGTTGGAGACCAGCCTGACCAATATGGTAAAACCCCATCCCTACTAAAAATACAAAAAAATTAGTTGGGCATGGTGGCATGTGCCTGTAATCCCAGCTACATGGGATGGGAGGCTGAGACAGGAGAATTGCTTGAACCCAGGAGGCAGAGGTTGTAGTGAGCCGAGATCACACCACTGCATTCCAGCCTGGGGGACAGAGCAGGACGCTGCTAATAAAACAAAAACAGAAACAAACAAAAAACTGGAAAGGCTGATAAACGTGCATAGCCCCAGGTGCTGTCCCTAGGGATGCGTGTCTGGGTGGAGCTCAGGGGTCTGAGCTTTAACTGGGCATTGAGTGGCGTGGATGCGGGTGAGCAAAGCACCTTTATATCCCACCAGCCGAAGTGTGGTCCCCGGAACGAACAGCAACAGCAGCATCACTTGCAAACTGACCAGCAATGCAGACTCTCGGCCCACCTCCAGCTTTCAAAATCAGAATCTGCAGTTTAACAAGACCCGAGTTCAGTTACACAGTGACTCTGAGAAGCCCTGCTCTAGGTGGTGCCGCAAAACTGACCTGCATTGTCTCTCATGATGAATTTTGGAGAAGTCAAGGGCCTGCCTTGGGTCCTTGGGGGTGGTAGGTATTTCTTTCTGTAATTTTCTTCAGTTTTATTTGCATAAACCGGTTCAGGCGCTGCTCCTCCTTTCTCCCGTGCCCTGGGTAGGATGGGCACATCCTTGGGAAACAGAAAGGCCCCAGGGAGAGACTGATGGATTTCTCTTTCTCTGGGCAGTGAGAGAGCGCCTGAACATTCCCGCTTCTTCTTGCCCCTCAGGAGACCCCTCTGCCTGCTGCAGTTTTATTGCTTTTAAAATCTATTTCATATTCCATTATGTGATTCCACTGTCCTCCCTCTCATTCAGCTGTTGTACACGCTACATTCTAATCTAGGTTCAGAACATTTCATCAGATGGTCTCCGATTAAAATCCAATAAAATTTAAAGCAGGGGAAAGAAAGTCTAGAATAAAGGAGATGCCCTGTAACACGCAGGGTCTGAATGCAGTTCTGTTTCAAGCCTTCTGAACACATTTCGGTACCACCTCTGAGGCCTGTATTAAAAATGAAACAAAACAATAAAAACCACCTCCCCCTTCCTCTTGTCAAACAACCTCTTTTGTGTCTTTAACCTTAGTAATCAAATGTTGTCTCTGAGGACCTCAAGTTCTTAGTACATTTATTAAATACTTACTATGTGCTAGTTGTGTATACCAAATATTCTTTCTTTCTATTTACATATCTATCACCAGTCCTCCTCACCAACCGTCTATCTATTTGATATCTGTTTTGTATCACAACTGCAGTCTCCAGGCCCTTGGAATCAATCTTTTATAATTTTTATTTTTTATTTTTGAGACAAAGTCTGGCTCTTTTTCCCAGGCTGGAGTGCAATGGTTTGATCTCAGCTCACTGAAACCTCTGCCTCCTGAGTTCAGGTGATTCTCCTGCCTCAGCCTCCTGAGTAGCTGGGCCTACAGGCACACACCACCACACCCGGCTAATTTTTGTGTTTTTGGTAGAGACGGGGTTTCACCATGTTGGTCAAGCTGTTCTCGAACTCCTGACCTCAGGTGATCTGCCCGCCTCTGCCTCCCAAAGTGCCGGGATTACAGGCATGAGCCACCGCGCCCACCCTGAAATCAACCTTTGTGTCCCATGCACCAGCGTGTTCCCTGCCCACCTTCTTTCCTCCCTGCTCTCCTCCTAGCTGTCCCTGCTGCATGACTCTGCCTCCGCGGGTGGTGCTTTCTCTGCTTGGCACCATTTCTCTCCTCTCACAGGAAGCATCACTGCAACCACTAACACTTAGGGCAAAAACCAGCCAGCAGTAGGGAGTTGAAAGAGCTCTATTCTGTTTATCCACAACGAAGTGCCTATTATGGAAGATAGATTGTCAACCCATTTGCAATAAATGTTTTCTTGTCACATTTCTAAATATATGTAATTAGATGCATCCAACTTATATTTACTCTCTGCCCCTTCATAATTATGTTCCCTCCCATTTTGGGAAGAAGATCGCATCCTCCACATAATTCGCTTTCCTTTATAATAGCAAAAAATGCTGCACCCAGGCACACTGTGACGTGCACGCTGACACCTTCACTCAGAATCTCCATTATAATTCTCAGCATAAAAAATTTTTGCTTTATGCAGCATTTCTTTTTCTAGGAACTTAAGGAATTGTCATAATTACCAGGGACAAAGCATGGGCATTGTGGTAGGAGAGGCAGAGTGCAATTAACTTTGTCATTGATTTGGGGATGGCCCCCTTCCCTGGAAAAGTAAGCTAGCACATTTCTCCATCTTGTCTTAACATACATTCAAATGAGGGTGTTAAGAGGTGGGGGTGGCGAGGAGGCGTAAGTGCAGGAATACAGTCATACAGTTTACCTGCAATTATTTTCTGTATGGGCTACCAGAGTGGGTGTGAGGGAAGGGAGCTGAGCTAAACCTCAGGTTGGTTGCTTTTGTTGTTTGCTAAACTGGAGGAGGAGAAGACCTGCAGGGAGGTTCTGTATTGTCTGTTATTCAGTTTTAAATATTTCAATTATACTTCTCCATTGGTATGGAAAATTGAGAGTTGGCTATAAAATGCTTGTAAAAATAACTGTATGTGGAGCAGTTTAATTACTTTAATGAAATGGAGACAAATATTTGTAAGCGAAGAGCATGCTTATAGATAATGCAAGTAGAGTACATGTATTATTCAGCAAATGATTTAATTAGTTTTTAATTAGTAGAAATTACAATAATTTTTTAGAATATCTTTTATTGGAATGGTTTTTAATAATAAAAAAGCGTGTGGGTATCCTTTGTAGAAAGCCATTTACTGCAAAGTAGGGTAACAGATTTGTTGTTTCAACTAGAAAAATTTCAGTTCTATTATAAGCCAATTATAGTTCAACTTGTCTTGGCAATGCTCAACATAGGTTTCCTGTATGTCATTTGTAGTATGTACACATCCAAATACATGAAACAACTTGAAGATGCCTTAGTTTCTGGATTCTATCACCTTTTGAAAATCTATAGGTTTCCATCTATCCATCATTTCATACATTCATCATTCACTCATGCATGCATTTAATATTTATGGCATGCTAGGAATAGTACAAAATGTTGGAAATTTAAGGGTTTCTAAGACCCAGGGCTTTTGAAAAGTTCAAACTCCAATAGGGGAGACACACACATAAATGAATAATTATAATTAATCTAGTAAACGGCACCCTAAAGCCAAGTATCAAGTGGTTTTAAAATAAAATGAAGACGCAACCAATTCTTACTCGGGGTTTCAAAGAGTGCCACCTGGAAGAACTGATTTTCGGGTACTTGTAAGGCCTTCCAAGCTGTTAGATATTAAGAAGAAAAACATGGGGATCTGGAAATGCCTGATGTATTTAGGAAACAATCAGGGTTAGAAGGGAGAAGCTAGAGCAAAGTTTTCCAGGGATGTGAAAGTAATGTACTTTAAATTAATGCATCTCTAATTATTAAAGTAATAATGATCATTATGGAACGTTTCGAAAAACAAGTATAAAGAGTGAAATAAAAATAACTTGTAATCTTATATATTGTTCACAGTTTGGTACTTTAATTTTTTTCTCTGCTACAAACTCACTTTAAAAATGATGAGATCGTGTTCTATAAATAGCTTTATATTCTACTTCTTTTACTTAGTGCATTGTAAGCATTTCCCCATGTCATTCCAATTCCTTGTAAATGTAATTTTTAATGACTATGTAACAGTTCACAATATGCAGGTATGTATGGCCTGTAATTTATTTAAGCAGTTCTCTCTAATGGCTTCCATTTATTACTATAAAAATAATGCTATAATAAATATATTTATGCATAAATTTGCCTGCATTTCTGATGATTTCCATAGGGTAGTTATCTAGAATTGAGAAATTACTAAGTCAAAGAGTATAAAAATTTAAAGATTTTTAATGCATATCATCTTAGTGTTTTCACAATGGGTGGGGGGCCAAGTGCAGTATAAAATATCTAAGTGCTACTGGACAATTGGGTATTTTTATACTGTTTTCATGGTTTTAATATTTTCAAGCCTGACAGACACAAAAGGAGTATTTCATTGCTGACTAGTTTCCATTACCTCAATTATAATTATTTTTATTTAACATATTTTTAGCAGGTACTAGTGATGGGCTCTGTGGTTTTCACAGTCACTTTTATTTGTGTGTTGAAATTGTCTACGTTTTTTCTCTATTTTCCTGTAGCATTTTCGTATATTCATTATTGGTTTATTATTTTATTGAAATATAAACTAGAAACAAACATATCAAAAATATTCTTTGAGATGGCTTCCATTCATCAATGTTCTTAATATTGTTTGACGTGGAGTTCTCAGGATTTCTCAGGTAGTCTTGCTACCATATGCCAATAGGTTTTTCAGTCTTTGCTATGTGAAAACATCCTTCATCTGTGAACGTGAGGGCTAATTTATTATATATATATATATATACACACACACACACATATATACACACACACATGCACACACCAACACATACACACATGTATGTGTGTGATATATGTGTGTATGTATGTATACATATATATGAGTTATAACAATGGAAAAGAGAATGAGTTCTTAAGATGTTCATTAGCTTTGTATTGCATTATATCATCAGAATGTTTGCATATTGGCTACTTTGTAAAATCTTGCTTAGAGACTGGGAAGCCTACTTCATGGAGACCTAGATGAAAAAAGGAAAAGGTGATTGAATGTGATTACTGTCAATCATCTGGAGTATAATTGGGGCTATGATTTCTCAAGGAAGAGATGAAGGGACCAGGTCATGTCCTAGGCAGTTGAATATAGTTGCACCTAAGCCAGCCTATGGTGTATGTGGGGTGTGTGTGTGTGTGTATGTGTGTGTGGACATGTGTCTTCAGTTTGGTTCAGGTCTGTGAAACGGTTCAAGGAGAAGTGATATCTGATGACATCTTAATGTTATCTTGAGTAGAAAATAAGGAACTTTGTTAAAAATATGTCTGATAGGTATCTGGGCCTTTCAATCACTGCCTATTGATCCCTATTAATTAATTTGCGGGCAAACAGGGATAAGAAAATACTGATCTTTAGTCAAAAATTCTCCTAAATCTTCTGATTCTAGTAATCTATACCAAATAACTTCACCATCAAATTAAAAGGCAAATAATAAACAGGGAAAAATATTTGGAATAACTATTTAATACCCTGAAGAAAAAGTTCCCCATTCTTCTTTTAAGGTATTTAAAAATATATTCTTATCTGTTCATTTTTCCAAATAAGATTTAGAATAGTTTGTCAAGCTCTACACCTTTTCCTTCAAAAAATCCGATACAAAATAATTAGAAATGGCAGAAAAGATTAATATATGAATTTTTTATAGTGACTATGTTTATCATAGATTTGGTAAATTGTCATTTGAGATCAATGAGATTAATGCTTAATAAGCACACAACCCTTCAAATGTCTCATGATGTCACACAAAAATAAGACATCAAGTAAGCCATCTCTCAAATGGGACAGGTGAGCACTCCATCCCTGACACAGCTCTCACTAAAAGCATAGTCAAAAAAAATGGACAAATTCATGTTATTCCAGCATGAACCAGGCCACAGGCCTAGTAGGAAGATTGCATATAGAACAAGTTTTTGCTAAACGAGGTCCTTTGGCTCGGTCCAAACAGAGGGATGAAAATAATGTCTCTCATATTTGTGGACAAGAGCTCACACAAGAAATTACAAGCAGATTTTGGACAACTTGGGGATGGGGTGAGGTGGTCTGATTTGGATGATATAATTACATCAACTGCAGTGTGATGAGGCCAGCTTGGCAAAAATGTTTTCTGTGTAAACATGTTGGCCTTGAAGGACTTAGTGATGACTCAACACATTGGGCATGGCGTGGGTCTGGCCCAGTGGTCCAGACAATTGTGGTTGCCTATTTCATGGGGCATTTGTTGCCACGATTCTATTCATTTTTGAACTCTAGCATGTCTTTGCTGAGAAATCAACTGCTTAGAAGTTATTTGGAAGTGAATGAACCATTTACTTGACTGGCTCTTGATCCTAATTCTTTTACCTTTTTGCTGTACTCATCTTTACGATATCCTCAGTTCCTGAGAAGGCTTAAAAGCTTCTGAGCTTTCTCTGGAAGCTTCACAATTAACTTCATAGTTAATGCTTAATACAAATGAATTTCTTTCCTTGTCTGAAATGGGATCAACGTATTGTCTGCCTAATTCACAGTGTTGTTTTGATAATAAAATAAAATTATGTATGTCAAAAATGCTACACAAATGTGAGATATTCTCATATCTCAATATTACGTTTTAGCATTCATCAATAAGATACTCTTGAAATGCACCAGAGGACTGACCTAGTTTTGCATTTTGCCCTCTCTGGGACAAAACAATCATGCTCTTTCAAAAGTAATCTATTTTAGTCAAAATAGCCATCATCACTTTGGTGCTGAAATTCTGGAGCCTTGTGATTTGTATCCAACATTGTTTTACCTCCCCTGCAAGGTATATTTTAGTATACATAGTGCTACCTTGTGAGTTCCTGCTCCTCACCACAAGGTGGTGCTAGTGTATCCAATAAGACAGTACTCAGCGACTGAATCAAAAATCCTCTTCTTTTCAGCCCTAATTTATGATCAGGATTTACAACCCGTTTCCGTAACTTTACCTTTCCTAAGCCATCAATTCTGTTTCTCTTTTAAAGATTCTCTTCTCATGAAACTTTTTTTTTTTTTTGGAGGATTAAGTTGGCTTAGTGACAAAATCACACCTACATTTTGAATTATTGACTATGGATATCCTCAGGGGTCAGTGCTGGCTTTTCTTCACTGAGATTCTATAAGACCCAGTGTTGGACTTATTTGCAGAATGCCACCGTCAGGGTCTGATCTTAAATGTGTTGTGACGAATGGTCAAATGGGTGGAGGGTGTGAAGGCATTTTCTGGGTTGCTGGGCTAGTGCTCTGTGAAGGAGCTGCAGGCTCCATATCAGAAGACCCGTGTGACCATGGGCAAGCCACTTGATCTTTCTGAGACTCAGTTCATCACCTCTAAAATGGCAATCATGGTAACAGCAATCTCTTTGGACTCTTATGGAGATTGAGTCCAAGCAATAATGTCTTTTCTCATCTGTAAAATAGTATAACAGTAGTTCCTTCTTAGGGTGGTAGATAGTAAACAAGAGAAAACATATGAAACTCATAAGAAACATACCTGCAACTTAAAGGGTGCTCAGTGAACATTTTAGTGACTATTGTTATCACCAATGTCATCACATGCCAGAGATTCTATGCATGGAGCTGGGATCGAGCTGGAGGAGCTCTGAGACTTCTGTTCTTATAGCTCTCCATAATTGTAGGTAACGATTTCCCTGTTAGGCATGAAGCTAGTCATCTTACTGCATTTGAAGTGATAGGAGGTTTTGTCTTTTCATTTTCCTATTCCTTTTTCCCTTTTTTTACTTAAAAGGAGAATAAATTATTTCCAAGTCAACTTCCCTCCTTTTTAAGGATGCGAATTTCAGCTGTAAAAACACCTGAATAAGAGGACAGGGGACCTAGTTTTTCTCCTGGCAGTGTTGTCAAGGAGCCTTGTGAGTTAGAGAGAGGTGGCCTGGAGGCCAGGGGACTCCAGATCTAGAGACTTGGAAATAAAATTTCTTATAAATTTAATGACTAGCATTCTCTGATTTGATGATTATTCAAAATGATAATGGTAATATTTTTTACTCCTGTCACATAGGAATGTTACAGAGGTTAAAATGAACATGCAAGATGTGAATGATAATATTGAGGTTCCAGATGTCAGTGCTACAGACAGAGGTTATTGGTATCTGATAGTAGGTGTGTGCTGGGTGAGAGAGGTCATGCTTTGTGAATGCTGATTGAACAAAATATGATTGACCCGGCAGTTTCCATGAAAAAATCATGAAGTGAGGGCTTTGCGTGTTCTCTCTTTCTTTCTCTCTCACTCACACACACATATACACCCTCCACACCCTAGTTTCAGTTTAAAATATAGGACAATTATTTGCCCCAATGGAATTGAAAATGGAACAAACACTAAAATATGGGTCATTACCGACTGTGTTTGGGATACCTAGTAATTTTGCCCTTTGAGGAACATGAACATTATTTTCTAGGGCAGGGATCAGCCCATGGCCTCTCCTTAAGAAATCTAGTGGTACAAAACCTGCCTAAACCTGAATAGCTATAAGGCATGGAAGAAGGCAAAGAGCAGATAATGAAAAAAAGGAAAGAAAGTGGGAATGAGAGAAAAAGAAGAGGAAGGCAGAGAAAGGACAGAGAGAGAGTGGTACATTGTTTCGAGTGAAGACAGTTACCAGCTGTGTTCAGATGTGGGGTAGAGGAAAGACTAGAAGCCTGGGAGTTAGGAGAACCGGGGCAGGAATCTCAGTTGTGCTTCCTGGTGACCCTGTGGCCCTTGGCAATTTACTTAACCACCATGGTGATCAGTTCCCTTAATTGTAAGGTGGAGTTAATACTATCAGTCTTTGCATGGTTGTAGTAAGTTAGCAGGACACAACACCTAGTACTAATTTGTGGGTGTGTGTCAGTGCCTGTGTGCTCTTACTGAGGGATCTGGTGGTCTCCCGCTGTGAGGAAAGCAGTTGTAGGCTTCCATTATGTTGCTCAGTGTCCTCCTTCCCATTGCCAGCTGTTCTCCCTCTTATTTCCATCATTGAAAAGTAATCCTGGGAGCCAGGAGTGATGGCAGCTTTGGGGATGACAGAAAAGCATCCCAAGGAGAATGTACAGGTGATTCCAGACAAGCTGGAGGTACATGCCTGCCCTACTCGTCTGGAGAGTGTCCCTTCAAAGCCCAGCTCTGCTGAAGCCTAGGCGAATTGCTGTGTGTTGTCATATGCAAAGACTTCCCTTGAGAGCATCCGTTCTCGTCAAAATGTGCAAAACATATAGTCCAAAAACAATAGTCTCCAGACTCCCTTTCAAGCTAATTTTGAACATAAAATTAACACTACCTGGGGTTAATTTTTCGGACAGACATGACTAGACCTAGTCATGCCGTTAGTCTTTGATGTAGTTTGAACGTTTGTCTCCTCCAGTTCTCATGCTGAAATGTGATCTCAGTGTTGGGTAGGGCCTGGTGGGAGGTGTGTGGGTCATGGAGGTGGATCCCTCCTGAATGGCTCGGTGCATCCCCTTGGTAATTAGGGAGTTCTCAGTTAGTTCATGTGAGAATTGATTGTTCAAAAGAGTGTGGTACTTCCCTTTCCTCTCCTGCTCCCTCTCTTTCCATGTGACATGCCTGCTCCCTGTTTACCCTTCACCGTGAATAAAAGCTTCCTGAGGCCTCACCAGAAGCCAAGCAGATGCTGGTGCCATGCTTGCACACCTGCAGAAACATGAGCCAAGCAAACCGCTTTTCTTTATAAGCTACTTGGTCTCAGGTATTTCTTGATAATAATGCAAAATGGACTAATACAATCTCCATCTCACCATTCAAACAATAAGGGTATATTGGAGAATATTAAATATTTTGCTGAAATTAAGGCATACTATGTTTGCAATTTCCTTAAAGTTCTTTAGCTTAGTGAGTAATTCTTATTTTTGCTTTTATTTTTGTTTTTAAAATTATTTGGTCTGCAGATGAATAGCCTAGTAAGTAATTCTAACAAATACATTGTGTCTTGAGTATTTTGAAATCATTTTTCATAAAGTATGCACTAAATTTTCTTAGAATTGACAAGTAATGTGTTGTTCTATAGTTTAGTAGACCCATTCTTTTTCTTCCTTTTAAAAACTTGAATTATTCCATATTCAGTCTTCTTATACATTGTCTGTTCTTTGAGATTTTATCATACTAGCAGAGTAGCTCTGAAAAACAGATGCAAATTCCTTTAGCACTTTAGATATAATGAGTCTGGGTTCTGCTGCCAGCTTTTTTCCTTTTAAAAATACAATAGTAATTCTTTATTAGAATAGGAATAACACTAGCTAAATTTGAACTCTGTTAAAAATTTTAAAGTACGTTCAGACGCATTATCTTGCATGATCCTACAACCACTTGTGAGATTTGTAGCACTGGTGTTATTCTTTATTTTAAAGACAAGGAAACAGACTCAGGGAGGTTGGGTAACTTGCTCACAGATTACACTGTGACCACTTGGCAGAACCTGGTTCTGCAAACTGTGGATCTCTGACCTGACTTTTGAATGTCTGGTTATAGATGTGTTTTATTGTATGTCTGTTAGTTTCAAAAGAAACTCATCTACACGTAGACAAGAATATACACATAACACCCAGACACACAGACCCAGACACACACGCGCGTGCGTGCACACACACACACAGAGTGTTGTCCAGTAGATTATTCTGTGATGATGGAAGTTGTTCTACGTCTCTGCTATTCAGTTATGGTGGCCATTAGCCACACGTAGCTATAAAACACTTAAAATGTGGCCAGTGTGACTGAGAAATTGATTTTTCATTTATTTAGTTTTAATTGAAATATCGACATGTTAAAGAAGTCCTTGCCCAGGAGTAAGTGGGTCAAGGCTCCTTACCCACAAGTCCTTTCCCCAGAGTTAGGGCAACAGGTAAGTCCACCCTCTGGGGGAAGGGAGGAGAATAAAGGGGATACCCCTGACTGCCCTGAATATCGACCCCAAGGGGACTGTTTAAACCACAAGTGATTGCTTGCTGGCTTTCCAGGGGCAGGCAAATGGAAATGGGGGCTTGAGAGTATGGGGAATTAAGCTCCATTTCTGCACATCTGAGTCATAATGTACAAATTTTATCAGCACCACGCTCTAACCAACTGAGCTAACCGGCTGCCTTAATGCGTGAATTTTAAATTCACTGCATGAGCAAACCTCAGGCCCTCTGGGGCTTTTTCCCTGCTGAATTGTTCTTATAGGGTTGTGCAGTCCTGTGTATGAGTCTTTGGTTATGTGCTCCGCTGCTTTCTAATTCTGCACATCTCAAAATGTGGATCTCATCAGGGAGTTCTCTATATAAGCAATTGGATTCATTGAAACTGCTTAGAAAGAACCGAAGGCTTCCTGACCACTGTCAGCGTCCCACAGCCTGGGGCCCTACAAGGCAGCAGATGTGGTGTGAAGAGCATGGGCTCTGACACCAGCCTGCCTAGGTTCACATCCCTGCTGTGCCATTCATTAGCTGCATGCCCCTGGGCAATCACTGAAGGGCTCTGTGCCTCCATTTCCTCATCTGTAAAATGGAATTGATTAATCATAGTGCCCACCTCATAGGGTGAATATATTTAATAGTACCCAGCACAGTGAATACCATATCAGTATTTATTGTTGATATGGTTGTTTTAGGTTCAGCTCCACTTTGGTTTCAAGGGCCAATTGTGTTTCTAGGAAAGACATGGAGATGTAAGGAACACTATCTTTTCTTTCAGCAGCTGTGCTTTGAGAGCTTTACTGCAAGGCCTGACCTACACAGCAGGATGGTTACCTAGTTCCTAGAGCCTTATCCTGGGTGCTCAGACCCCACGAGGCAGTCTCTAGCTACAGCAAGACTTTTTCAGGCCTGGCCCCTGTCTGACTGCCGGTGGCTCATGCCAAACTCATACCATGCTCAAGCAACCTGCATACACTTCTGCTGTCGAATTCTAAAAGCTTGGTCCACCTGCCCCACTCTGGTGGGTTTGTCCATTTTCCAGGTTCCAACATCCTGGTTGTCTGCCCACTCTGGCCTCTCAGCAAGTTTCCTTTTTGTTTTAAAAAGGCGTTATTTGGGGCGTCTCCAATGCACCAGACACTGTGCTAGATGCTAGAGACACAGATTTTCATAATTTTTGGAGTCTCCAAAAATTGTTGCTAATTTGTGCTCTAAAGGATGAAGCACAGAGTGTTAGCACCACCTTGGATAGCTACTTTGCCTTTAGAGAGACATACCTCAATGGCCATCGGTGGGAAGGAAAAAGGAAGCTAAAATTCAAAAAGCTGACATTACCAGGATTTCTGTCTCTTAGTTCACATTTGTCTTGCTTCCTGACTCCATCTACCTGCCCTATGCAAAGGATGGTGTGCAGTCAGGATGAGATGAATGCAATCCCTAATCTTATCTATAGCAATCCATGGGAATGGTATGGTGTATTGGAACTCCCCAATTTTGAAGTGTGTATGTAACTCTCCAGTTTCAAAATGTGTATGTAAAATCTTGAATTTATACATTAGATTCTTGTTTCAGATCTATGACTCTGCTTGTTCCTGGTTTAATCAGTTATTCAATAAAAATATACAGAGAGAATCATGAAGACACACACCCACAAATATGCCTTTTTGGTTTATTTGCTTTCTCAAATATAAGCAGTTTAACCTGGGCATTATTTACCAGTTACTGTCTTTGAGGAAAGAGATGTAAGTTAGAAAAATTTATTGGCTTAGGAAGTTCAGTCCAAGCTGGAGGAACCCAAGAGGGCAGTGGTGGAAGCTTCAAGGTTGGAAGGTGACTGTGGGTGAAGGAAAATGTCAACTCTACTGAATATTACACTATTAAGACATGCCAATACTTGGAACAGAGTAGAGAAACAAACAGAAGGAATAAGAACAAAAGAAAAAAACCAACACCGCTTGTTAATATGTATATTTTACATGGCATCTTTGAAGATGAAGCTAGTGCTTACATTGCTTTACTCCAATTCACTGAGTTTTACAAGACCACAGGGGGATGTGTTCCAGTTTGAACACGCTGAAAATGTCTTAAAGCTGACAGAATAATGAGTATTTTTTCTTTGTTTAATATTTTTGATCCAGATCGGATAATTGTGGTTTCTGTCATTTCCATCCCATATGCCTTTTGCTATTTTTCAGCTATGTTTCTTTGACTTACTAGAACAGTTAATTTCTTGCGTGTTTAAAAGAAAGCCAAATAAAGGCAATTATTTCAAGTCACTATTAAAAATTTCCAAAATCATGCATTGAATATTTGATTCACGGGCTAGCTAGTTAATGTTAAAACTGATGGTTTTGATGAAATATTTTTTTCTCTTTCTTTTTTACTTTGTTCTAGCTGTATTTCTATTCTTGATGTGATGATTAAACTGTCACTGATGTTTGGTCTTCCACACCTGGATAACGAGAAAGGGACAGAGGGAAAACTTTTCAGGATAAAGGTGTATCTAGATAAGCCCATTTGGGATTAGATTTGAAATAGGTAACTGATATGGTTTGACTCTGTGTCCCCGCCAAATTTCATCTTGAACAGCTCGCCACCTGTCGAGGGAAGGACCTGGAGGGAGGTGATTGTATCATGGGGGCGGTTCTCTCATGCGGTTCTCATAGTGAGGGAATTCTCATGAGATCTGAAATGCAATGGTTTTAATAGTGACAGTTTCCCCTGCGCTTTTTCTCTCTCCTGGGCCTTGTGAAGAAGGTCCTGCTTCCCCTTCTCCTTCAGCCATGATTGTAAGTTTCCCGAGGTCTTCCCAGCCATGCAGAACTATAAGTCAATTAGATCTCTTTTGATGTAAATTACCCAGTCTCAGATAGTATCTTTATAGCATTATATCAGTGTGAAAACGGACTAATAGAGTAACAGAGTGAACACATGGAAAATGATTTTCTTGTTTTTGCTGGCCCTGAGATGACTGATTTTCAGAGAGAAGTTTATTGATAGCATATTTGTTATTATTATTCAATATTGCAATTTATTAATTTCCTAATGTATGCTATGGAAATGAGGTTCAGAGAAGTTAGGTAATTTGTCTGAGATCACTCAGCTGCTGTGAAAACCAAGCTTTGTTTCCAAAGTCTGTTCCTGTTTCACAACGCACTTTCTCTGTTTTTAAACTTGGGGACTTTATATCAGAAATCCCCTAAAGGCCTAGATATTTCTGCCTTCCAGGTACTAGTGATTGTGATGATTACAGTTATTGTACTATTATGGACTGAATGTTTGTTTCCCCAAAATGTATATATTGAAATTTCTGCTTGTTCCTAGTCTAATCAGTTAATAAAAATGTACAGAAAGGGTCATGAAGACACACACCAACAAACATGCCTTTTGGTTTATTTGCTTTTTCAAATATAAGCCATTTAACTTGGGCATGATTTACCAGGTACTGCCTTTGAGAGGAAAAAGATATGGAATTAGGAGGTAGGCCTTTGGGAGGTATTAGGTCATGAGGGTGGAGTTTTGTTTTGTTTTTGAGAAAGTGACATGGCTTGACTGTCTCCACCCAAATCTCTTCTTGAATTGTAGCTCCCGTAACTCCCACATGTTATGGGAGGGGTGCAGTGGGAGATAATTGAATCATGAAGGTAGTTTCCCTCACATGTTCTTGTGGTAGTGAATAAGTCTCCTGAGATCTGATGGTTTTATGAGGGGAAATCCCTGTTTCTTGGCTCTCGTTCTCTCTCTTGCCTGCCACCATGTAAGACGTGCCTTTCGCCTTCTCCATGATGGTGAGGCCGCCCAAGCCATGTGGAACTGTGAGTTCGTTAAACCTCTTTTTCTTTGTCAGTTACCCAGTTTCAGTTATGTTTTTATCAGCAGTGTGAAAACGGGCTAATACAAACAGATTCTGGCTTTGTCACCCAGGCTGGAGTGCAGTGGAACCATCATAGCTCACTACAACTTCTGCCTCCCAGGCTCAAGCCAGTCTCTGACCTCAGCCTTCTGAGTAGCTGGGACTACAGGCACGTACCACCATGCCTGGCTAATTTTTGTATTTTTTACAGAGATGGGGTTTCACCATGTTGCCCCATTTGATCTCAAACTCCTGAGCTCAAGTGATCTGCCCACCTCAGCCTCCCAAAGTGTTGGGCCTACAGACATGAGCCACTGTGCTTGGCCTTGGGTGGAGCTTTGATGAATGAGATTAGTACCCTAAAAAAAGGGACCCATGAGAGCTCTATACAGCCCTCTTTCCTCCAAGTAAGGATACAGCGAGAAGTCAGCAGCTGCAACCCAAAGCGGCCCCTCACCAGAATCTGACCATGCTGGAACGCTGATGGTGGGTGCTCCAGCCTCCAGGGCTGTGAGGAGTACATTTCTGTGGTTTATAAGTCACCTAGTTTATGGTACTTTCTGATAGAAGTCCTAACTGACCAAGACAAGTGCTATTTTGACCTTCTTTGTAATTTACAAAGAAGTTAATCTGCCTTACTTCATTTTTCATGGGCAGGAGTATATGATTCAATTTTATAGATGAGGACAGAGAAGCTAGAACATATTATAGGATCTGTTGTCTTTTCCATCTCTCTGGGTGCAAGAACACATGTGCCAGACCTTGTACCTTGTACCTGTCTAGGAGCATCAAACCAGGAGAGAGGCAAGAGGGTCTCTTCCCTAGGCCAGCCTCTCACCTGCCTCCTCTGGAGCTTCCTGTGCAGTCTCATTTGGCTTCTCTGTCCCTGCTATTGCTCTCTGCTGGTGTTGCTTGCCTGTGAGTCAAGACCTATTGCAGCTCTGCTGATTGCATCCTGTGTATGCTTCCATATTCCACACTCGTCAAGTGTCAGGTCTTCATTCCTATCCTTCCCATCTCGTTAGGTTTCATTCTGTTTCCTTTATCATTGTTTGCTGGTTGCAACAGCAGCTCGCAGACCAGCTGCCCTCTGTGGCATTTCAGGGGTGTGATGAGGTAGATTGGGAGGAAAAGAAAACTAACTCGGAGACTGGGACTCTGGTCCCAGTGGCTGTGTAGTCCTGAGAGTTCTTTTTTTCCTCTCTGTGCCCCATTCTTTTATTGTTAAAATAGGGTCACTGAATTCCTCCCTGGTACTAATATGCTCTGGATCAAATGTGATGTTTGTGGAAGGTTAGAGACTCACCTCCTCAACTTTCTGGGTATGCTTATTTTGTTGCTTAGAACAGGTAACGCTAAGAATAGTCAAGAGCTTTATATTTTATTTTATTTTTCTGACAGAAAAGAGAAAACTTGCATTTCTCTAAAATATTGACACACCCAAGGGATGCTGCACTTATCTGTGTTGCCATCTGCCCTCGATGGAACACAACAGAAATGAGAAGTCCCCAAAATGCAGTGCAGTGTGCTAGTACCTAAAGCAAAAGTTAAATACAAAACACCCTACAAAGCCAATTCCACAAGCTCAAACTTGGTTGCGAAGAATAAAAAGCTAGGAGAAAGGGCCAACTCTAGGGGGAATTTTATTACCTTTTTTTTTTTTCCTTTTTAAATGTAAAAGTTCTGAAAAGCAGAGTTCTATTTTTCACCTAGAGGATAGCAAAAAGACTGGACAATAAACCCTTTGAGTGTTGTAAACTTGTAAATATGGTACAAAAATTCTGTATAAAATGTTGACAGTTTTTCCTTGAGGTTGCAGTCCTGATTTGGATTTTTGTCACCCATTCTCCACTCTCCACTGTCATCCTTGTGAAAGAGGGTGGGAATGCCCTATTTTCTCAAGATTTTACCTTATATATGTTTACAGCTTTCTCCCTGGGATCCCAATGTCAACACTTTTACACTTTTTTAAAAATTCTATTTTGTAATTTTTTATTTCCATAGTTTTTGGGGAACAGCTATTCAGTTACATAAGTAAGTTCTTTAGTGGTGATGTCTTAGATTTTTGTACACCCATCACACGAGCAGTACACACTGAACCCAATGTGTAGTCTTTCATTGTCCCTCACGCCCCCATCCTTTCCCTCAAATCTCCAATGTCCATTGTATCATTCTTATCCCTTTACATCCTCCCACTTATGAGTGAGAACATACAATGTTCAGTTTTTCATTCCTGAGTTACTTCACTTAAAATAATACTCTCCAGTTCCACCCAGGTTGCTGTGAATGCCATTGATTCACGCCTTTTCATGGCTGAGTAGTATTCCATCATATGTTTATGTACCACAATTTCTTTATCCACTTGTTGACTGATGGGCATTTGGGCTGATTCCATATTTTTGCAATTTTGAATTGTGGTGCTATAAACATGCATGTGCAAATATATTTTTAGTATATATACTTGCACATGCATGTTTATACTTTTCCTCTGGGTAGATACCCAGTAGTGGGACTTCAAATGGTAGTTCTACCTTTAGTACTTTAAGGAATCTCCACACTGTTTTTCATAGTGGTTGTACTAGTTTACATTACACCAGCAGTGCAGAAGTGTTCCCTTTTCAGCACATCCATGTCAACATCTATTGTTTTTTTTTTTTTTTTATTATGGCCATTCTTGCATGTGTAAGGCGGCATAGCATTGTAGTTTTGATTTGCATTTCCCTGATCATTAGTGACTCAACACTATTTTTTATTTGCTTCTTGCTGGGTTCCCTTGTGTCTCTACCACTAAGTTCTGACCTGCTCCCATCATCATCCTCCCAGAGACAAATGTATGCACCTGAAACTAGCCCCAAAGTCAGGTCTCATTTAGAAGGACAAGGGGTTAACTATTTTGTTATTAATACTTCAGAGGTCTCCTGAATGTCTCCCATAGTAGAATCACATGTATCAATCTATTAATTATATCAAATAAGGAACAATTCCTTCCTCTTTATGGTGTATTGAAGTCTGAGAGAATCCAAAGAATAAATAATGGTTGAAGGAGAGGAGATACTGAGACACTAATAACTGTTTTTGAACAAATGCATAAAAGAGATCTCTATTTTTCTTTCTTCTAGAATAATTTCAGGCAGTTTTCAGTAAAGTTTGTATATACAGTATTCATGTTTTTTCAACTTGCCTAGTGCAGTGCTCCTAATGGCAGAGGAGAATAGGTGGGAGAACCCAGAATGATCAAAATTTGCCTTCCAATTCACAATGTTTGTATGAATATTAAGAAGTTTTAAATTACCTAGCTTTGAATACATTGGAGTTGCCAGATATATGAGCAACCTTTAACCCGTGGCTTCCTGGATGCCACAGCACACCATGACATAACCTGGGGACACGAGTAGTTCATTGTGAGAGGCATGGCCACAGAACTTTCAAATAGATATAAAAGGCAGGAGTCAGACACTTTAAAAAAGGGAGACAAAATTCCTAAAGACAAAATTAACCTCTGAGCTCCCTACCGGCAAAGACAAAATATAAATTGTCAAATTATACTTAAATAAATCAAGTCTAAGACTTTGGGGGCAAATTTATTTTCTCTTTTGTTGAAGCATAATCAAAGAAAATCATTGTTGAGTCGCTCAGTATAGATTTTCTAGTACTCTTTAAAATCAGTGGCTCTGAATATCTGTTGACTTATTTGTCTGCTTTTTGACCCAGGTATGACAAGTTGGCTGTTCACTTTCATTTTTCTGAGTATGTTCTGGTAGTTTTCATGCCTTCTTACACATTAGAATCACCTGGAGAGTTAAGAAAAATTAAACATCTAGGGTGCACCTGGTGCCAATTAAATCAGAATCTCTGGAGGTAGGAGAGGAATTAGGAACCAGCCATTAGCATTTTTTTTAAAAAAAGTTTTATAGGAGATTACAATACGCAGCTAAATTTGAGATCCAGGGTTACAGACCAGTGGTTCTCAAACTTGAGCATATATAAAAATCACCTGGAAGCCTTACTGAACTACAGATTCTGGGTTCTACCTTCCAGATTTTCTGGAGGCTTGAGAATGCTCTCTAGAATTTATAGTTCTCATAAGTTCCCAGGTGATGCTGATGTTACTGACCTGGGGATTATGGCTGGAGAAACATTGTTTTAGAGTTTCAGGTATGTTAATACTACCAGAATGGGTGGGATGGAAATATTCAGGTTATAAAGATGAATTTGGGTTAGTTGGTAAAACCAGGAGGTGTAACAGGGATTGGGAAAGATTTGTATAGCCATGCTCTTCTGCTGCAATGGCCATATTTAAATTCAATTGACAACATGTTTGGTTTCTGTTGGATTTAGTCCAGGTCTTGGACACTCAGTGTATTTCCCATGGGTTAAAGCTGTTTCATAAATTCAGATGAAGAAAATCCTTGGTCTAATGCTTGTTACTTAGCACAGGTGTCCTGTGAGATGTCATGGTGCCCGTGAATGTTGCCTCGTTACACTCTCTGTTTGTCAGCTACAGTGGATGTGATGGAAGTCTTCAAAAGAGTGATAAATGTCCTTTCTCTAGGACTACAACTTTTTCTTTATTGAGCTTAATAGTTCCCATCCAGTCTGGCCAGCTCCTGTTTCCACTTAGTGCATAGTTTCTTTTTTTCTTCTATTATAAATATTATCTGCACAACTCTCTTAGTTTTACTAGTGCCATTAAAGTGTCATTAGGTTTCCCATTAGCAGCTATTGTTGATGGTTTCCCGTAGAGGCCTCAGCATGGGCCCTCTTGCTCTGAATTTGAGCTGGGGGAGAACAAGAGAAGAGGGAACTGTGGCGACTCCACTAATACTACCTTCCGACTTCAAAACACCAACACTAGGCTGGAACCAGTCTTCATTTGTCAGGCAAGGTTGGGGGCAGGTAAAACACTATTTGTTTATTTGTTCCCCAGTACCCAAACAGCAACTTTTGTTTAATTTATTTGCTTTTTTTGGTATTTTTAAAATATAAAAACAAATTAACAAAGTATCCAGTTCAATTTGAGTCACTTTTTTATATCCCCTACCTTCTGTCAGTTCCCAATACTTCACACAGTTTTCAGTCGGCTGCCAGGCTACCTGCAGTACTAGGTCTCTGATTAATTAAACTGACTTAGGTATGGAGGACTAGATGGCCCATCTATGAGAGGCAGTGTCCCAGAATGAACGGGACATTTCTTTTACTCAATTTTGCTCTTCTTATAAAAAAATAATCTTTTGTACGAAATTCCCCATTATGTGGGATTCATTAAACACACTGTGAAAAATACACACAATCAGTAAAATTTAAAGACACATGAAACCTAGGGACAGCTATAAAACTTGCTTATTAACTGCTTATATTGATTAATATCAGTCCTTTTAAAAGTCCATAACTTTAAATAAATGGTGTTATCACTTTAGAATTTGAAATCAGAAGTCCCTTTAAATGGCCCTTTCCCAGCCTGTGGGTGTCTTCAGTTTTTCCTTACTAAGACAATTATCAAGGCTTAACCTGTCCATAGTTAAGAAACAAAGTCATCTTCTGGAAGTCTTAGCTTCCTTTTTCTCAGATACCCACCTTTTCTTTCTCACAGTTTGTAGGAAAAAAGATCCCAATTACACATCCTAGCTCCATTTACCTGCTCTAC
Organism: Plecturocebus donacophilus; assembly: GCA_004027715.1. Taxonomy (NCBI): domain Eukaryota; kingdom Metazoa; phylum Chordata; class Mammalia; order Primates; family Pitheciidae; genus Plecturocebus; species Plecturocebus donacophilus. The sequence goes on from PVKP010017315.1 coordinate 37,404, forward strand.
TTCACCATGATTGTGCTTTTCTGATTAGGAGAAAATTTGCTTTCTTTGACTGCTTCTTAGATTTATCTCTCTGCCCTTTCTAGCCAGATAAGAGAGTCCTAATTTACACTGAATACATACACTTAGTCATTACTACTAAATGTTACAACTTTTTGTTGAGAATCTCCTGGAACTCTTCTGTCTGGCCTTTGGTACGGCCTTATTTCTTTTAAGGGTCTTCACTGAAGTTTGAGCCTATCATTCAGTATGATCATTCAGTTAGGGTTGGGAGTGAATTTTTTCCACTAGGAGAGGTGGGTTTTTGGCCTCTGGACCCACTGAATGGAGATCACAGGGATCTGGAAGGTTGAAAGTGATGCATTTGCTAGAGGAAGCGAGGCAGGGCCATACTTCCATGTAGTTTGCACTGGCAAGCTGTTTAACCCTCCAAGAAAATGATGTGTAGACCCAAAGGAAGCTTTTTAAAAGCTGACCTCCACTTACCAAGCTTTCTGGAATAATAAAGCTTGCTCTTTCCTCTGTATAAATGGGGCACTGTGAAAAACATGGCTGTGCTGCAGCCAAGCAGGCCTAGGGCAGCAGGCATGGCCGAGGTAAACAGCCTAAATGACTCAGCAGGATTGGGGTGCAAGTGCACAGTCCCATGTCTTATATAATCATAGCCATGTAGACATAACACAGAGAATCTCACCATCTGGCTCTCAGCCACTATTGTCTGTGTGGTGTATAAATGTAACACTGACCCTATGAAGGGGCTGCTGAATAAAGCCATGTCTCATCTACCTGCTTCCTCTTGAGTGTTCTTCCAGCTCCCTGCCCCACGTCCACCCGCTCCACTCAGCTCTCAGCTGGAGCTGGAACCTGACCCTGAACATAGTCCTTGGCATAGTTGTTGGCAGGATGAGGGGAGTGGGTTTTCAGGCCTTGGGGCTCCCGGATTGGCTCTATGGCCGCAGCATGGGCTGTGGTACCCAGTGGCAGAGGTGCTGCTAGGATGGGCCCCAGTGGAAATGTGGGAAGCAGTGGCTGGGTCTCCTGTGAGGGTGGAGAAGACACTGAAGCAGCTGGAGGCTCACAGCACCAATAAGGAATGCACCTTTGCTAGCAGAGTTGGATAGGCATTTCTGACCACAGTACGTGAAATACATACATGCTCAGTCCCTGTGGGACACAGCAGAGGTAAGGGACCTTCAGGCAGAGTTGAGTGCCTGGGAGCCCAAATGCACAGCTTGGAGCAAAACATGGGAGTGAAGGACCTCCAGGTACAAGCAGGGCACTTAGATCCTCAGATAAACAGCCTGGAGCAGCAGTTGGAAACAGCTTTCATCGTGACCTTGAGCCAGTCCTCCAGGCTGGACATTCCCATTTGGTATACAAAGGAAGAGAAGGCTCCTCTGCTGAGGGCTCGCCCTGTGATCCATTAGAAGATAGAATGTGAGCAGCCAATGGGACCCCAGGGGAGAGCCCGGAGGCCCCCACAGTGGTGAAACACACCTCTTATAGTGCTTATACAGCCCCTGAATTGTGGGAGTTAGGTAAGCAATACAGGCAGTGCCCAGGGGAGCCCCTCCCAGCCTGGTTACTCCGTCTTTGGGATGAGGGGGCTGACAGCATTTCTTGCTCTGCCTCTAAAATGGAGAAGCTGGCTTTTATCACAACTCACCCCTCCCTTCATCAGCAGCTGCAGCTGTTCCAATGGTTGGCACAAGGGCAATGTGACTACATGTTGAATGGCTGATGGCAGCTATATGGACTGTTTGGTATGATGCTGGTGAGATACCAGAAACTGTGAGTAAATGTCAATCATACAAAGGTACAGGTACTCTGGGAGATGGGTGTGCAGCTAACGCAGCCTTCCTGGTAGCCAAGCAGTCTATTTAGCATGTACAAGCACTACAGGTAGTTAACCATGGGTGTCTGTTTAAGTTAGATATGCTCATGACCACAGATAGTTTTAGTTAGGGACTATGGTAGCACACAGAGCACTGGAGTGTATCAATAGGCTTTTGGTCCAAACTATGGAAGAGAGCTGAGCTCTGGTATTCCTTGATAAAGAAACAGTAATAGCAGGATGGGTGTGTTCATGGATAACCACACCCCAGAATGGAAAAGCAGTTAGTAACTGTATATGCTACCCTTTAAGCTCATAAGAGCATGAAAGGACAGGCTACAGTCATCATGAAGATGACTTACCTGACAGAAGGATGGGTATGCTCATGGACAACAATTGCCACCCCGCACCCCCCACTCCCTGTCCTGGATAGGGATGGCACCAACATCCACCTTAGCGAAGTGGGGCACCTACTCAGAGCAGCAGAGTATGTTGAGTACAAGTCCCTTAGCAGCAGAGTTACAAGAGGTTTTAGGGCCTGTTGTCCTAATGCAACATAAGGCCATGGGGCCTGAGGCACCCCTAGACCCTGAGCCTTCACCATCAGGAAGGACGTTGCCCCATTCCTAATAGGGCATCATATGCAGATGGGTCTAACTGGGATGCTACTGCTGCCTAGACTGTTGTCACAGTCCAGCCTAGTACTGACACCATATGGTTTGAAACCAGGTACAGGCAAAGTAGCTAATGAGCTAAACTCAGAGCAAGGTAGATGGTGATCACCAAGGAGGTGACACCTATGGTAATCTGCACCACTGCTGGGCAGTTCATTGAGGCTTAACCTTGTGGTTAATTACCTGAAAGTTACAGAATTAGTGAGTTAGTCACCGACTCATGTAGGGCCAGGCCATGTGGCCAGATCTATTAGAGGAAGGATGACCTTCTCCAACCAGATAAGGGGATGAATGGCAATCTATCATTACCTGCCCCAATGCCCCTGAAGATAGGGAAACAAACAAACAAAAACCCAGCTGTTAGCTATGGACCCCCCAGACCGTTCAATGCAGATGACTGGCTGTCATAGCCCCTAGAAGGGCGGTCTACAGTATGACTTATGTTACTTCTTGGGTATTTAATGTGTGGCCTCCACTACTGACTGTTCATAGGGAATGGCAGGGAAGGGACCCTCCTCCAGGGAACATACATACTGACTGGTGGCCTATTATGAGCTCCTCTGTGACGTCGGCACAGGTACAGGACCCGAAAGAACTGTGGAGAGCTGAGAAGGTGTGGTATCATTGTCCAGGGCAGAAGCCCTTGGCTTCTGTGTTGTTATTCAGAGATGAAAAGTTGGCCTGTATTTTGCCTGAGTGACGTAATTTGCTTCTGTTAGTACCTGTGCCTGCTTTGTTATTCAGTCATAGGTTGGCATGCTCCAACAGCATTGTGGACTGTGCCCACAACTATACCAAAGTGACCAGTGTCTCCAACTGCTGGATCTGCATCGCCCTCCCAGCAGCAGCTGCGAAGGCTTTCCCTGGCGTGTGCATCGAGCTTCTGTGCAGAACTGAACATGGCTAGAGTCTTGGGGTCCCATGGACAATGGGTGGGATGCAACACAGTGGACTTTGGACAGGGGGAGTCACAAAGCCAATGGCAAGCCTGCCACCTGGCTGACTCGTAGTGTCCATGATGGATAGGGCTGGCTATTGAGAGAACATGTGGTGCTCCCATTGCAGGTACCACTGGTTATCTGCAGAGAGCAGCACTGGGGTAAAGTCACTGTAGGATGGTTGCCTGCTGAGGTTTGTGCAAATATTACACGCGTCATCACATCCAGGGTGTGGTGGAACAAGCCGCTTTTCCAAGGGTGGGTCCCCATGAACTTTGTGCTCCCTAGGAGTTTATAGTTCTATGGGAACACAGGATGGCCATGTCTGCCAGCCAGTTGGACTGAACGTTGTACCTGAAGCTGGCCCTATGTGCCTGCCACTGTGCTTCCCAGATTGCCTAGTCACCTGCATAACTGGGAGGCACTGCGTTCCTGCTTTTTGCAAGTGTGGCCCCTGGTAGTTTTATCCTTTAGCTATAACTATCCCTGGAGCAGGTATCATTACTGTAGAAAAGCAGGTTACAGCCTTTGCAGAGAACATAGCTTGAGTCTTGAATTACACCTGAGTTGCCTTCCTTTGTTAACTGATGAAATTGATCAGATCAGGAAGGTAGTGCTGCAAAATCAGATGGCCTTAGACATGGTCACAGCTGCCCAAGCTGGCACCTGTGCCCTTGTAGGGCCACAATGTTGTACATTTATCCCTGACAACCACCAGAATATAATGGCAGCTTTACAAGGGGTGTTGCAGGAGATTAAGGTAATTGAGCACCTTGCTGATGACCCACTGCACAGATGGTGGGCATCTCTGGGCTTGGGCCTATGTTGGGCTCTCATAATCGTAGGTAGCATAGCAGGAATATTAATGGTAGGTTGTTGCTCTCTGTATTGTTGTAGTGGCCTATGGGTCCAGGGTGCTGCCCTATGTGCACGGGTCCTACCAAGAGGACCCCCTCAGCCCAAGGGGTGGAGTGTAAGGAACATGGCTGTGCTGTAGCCAAGCAGGCATAGGGTAACAGGCACAAGCTGAGGTAAACAGCCTAGATGACCCAGCAGGATTGGGGTGCAAGCACACAGTCCCATGTCTTAGATAATCATAGCTATGTGGACATAACAGAGAATCTCACCACCTGGCTCTAAGCCACTATTGTCTGTGTGGTGTATAAATGTAATACTGACCCTGGGAAGGGGCTACTGAATAAAGCCATGTCTCATCTACCTGCCGTCTCTCCAGTGTTCTTCCAGCTCCTTGCCCCATATCCACCCACTCCCCTCAGAACTCAGCTGGGGCTGGAGCCTGGCCCTAAGCATGACAGGCACCACTGGAGTTGGGGCAATACCCCTGGCACTTTGACTCCTGTGGATGACATTTCCACCTCTCAAGAGTCAGCTGCATTTGTAGCAAAGTTTTAAATGCCAATTGTATTTGCTATTATAATTATATATTTTTTTTACAAATATTACATAAATAGATGGGATATTGATGCAAGAAAAAAGCATTTCTATGAAAGCAAGCTTCTTTGGAAAGATCTAAATACAAGTTGTGAATAAGAATTGTTATCAATTTAGGAATGGACAAAACATCTGCAAAAAGTTAAAAAAATTATAAAAGTCTAGGAGAATTCTGCCTTACGATTGTTTTTCATTCCATCTAAGAAATCAGGTGCTACAAGATGGATGCAGTTTATGCAAGAAAGACAATAGAGGACCCACATCAACAGGCTCATAGTAGAAGTAGTAGCCTGGACTCCACATTAATACACTGGTGTATACATTTATACTTATACGCCAGGTGTGGTGGCTCACGCCTGTAATCCCAGCACTTTGGGAGGCCGAGCCTGGTGGATCACTTGAGATCAGGAGTTTGAGACTAAGTAGCCTGGCCAATATGGCAAAACCCCATTGCTACTAAAAATACAAAAATTAGCTGGGCATGGTGGCATGTGCCTGTAGTCCCAGCTACTAGGGAGGCTGTGGCAGGAGAATCTCTTGAACCCGGGAGGTGGAGGTTGCAGTGAGCTGATATCGTGCCATTGCATTCCAGCCTGGGCAACAAGAGAGAAACTCTGTCTTAAAAAAAAATTATAGGGTTAAGTGTGAATAAAATTAAGGAACACTGACCACCTTTTATGATTAACCAATCAACTGTCAATCTCTATTGCATTCACTTTTTATAAAACCCAAGCATGAGCTGGGTGTTTCGGTTCCTTAAGAATTACAGGACATTGTCCTTAAAGTTCCACACCTGGCCCAGGAATCTGAGAATTCCTGGAGGACTTACATATTTGTGGTCACTGTTGGCTCTAAACTTCTGGTTCCCTGTATTTTAGTTTTTGCATCATCATTTGTCCTTTGTGTATTCTTTTTGTTCTCTGTCACCTAGCTCTCCCTGCGAACTCCCTAATTTCTATGTATTAAAAAAATTACATAAAGCAGTTGCTTGAATAGTAGACTTGACTGAAGAGGGAGAAAGGGAGGACTTTATATTGTAGGAACAAAATAATTTCAAATTGAAAATCAGATATCCTTGTTCTTAAAAGTCCTTTGGCCACTTTGCTACAGGGAAGGGAATTTGACCACTAACCCCAACATAGTACCCCAGCCATGCATTATCTGCCTACTTTCTTTGAATTTTACTTGTTTCTTTTATCTCTTCTGTTTTTCTTTCTTTTCATTTTATATCAAAGGCAGAGCTGTTTGGCTAATCCCTACTCTTGGGTAGGATCTCACCTTCCTACTTGCCTCTACTCAGATAGCTTATATGTAGGGTATGTGTATGTGTGTGGAGAGAGAGAGAGAGTGAGTGTCAATAGGGTGACTATATCCTAGGAACTGGAACAACTTTGAAAGTTAAAGTGGACAGTATTAATAATTTTCCTTGGATAAAAGGCAAAATTTTGAATTGTTCTGGATAAATCAAAATCTGTTATTGATCAAGGTATTTTTCTAACCATGGGTAATTTTCTCCATAAGGAGAATTGTGGTGTTAGCTGATAAAACTTTTTTCAGCCCATTACATCTGTGTATGTGTGTGTGTGCATGTGTGTATGTGTGTATGTATATACATACATACATATATATACACACGCACACACATATATACATATATATATGTGTGTGTGTGTATATAATACAAACACATATATACATATACATATATACACTTCCCAAATCTGGTTAATTGCAAATAGCCAATTCCTTGCCTCCTTAGGGGAGTGTGTTGTTAACTGAAACAAAGCATGTTCTTTAACCTGCTTAGTGTTAACTGTTCTTTGTACTTTACCCTCTTCAAGATCAGTTTTTCCATCTATGAAATGGAGATGATTGCCTGCTAAGGGACTTGAATTAAAAAAAATAGACAGTAAGACATTTTAAGGGGATCAAATTATAGAAATGTAAGGTTTATAGTAATCACTGTTTGTTTTAGATGACAGCAAGGATCAAAAGTCACAGGAACTGTGAGAGATGTGGAGCTACATCAGCCCTGATTGCTTTTCTGGGATTTGAGCCTCTGCACATCTTGCTTGGTGCCCTTTTATTCTAGCTCCATGACTCTACCCCAGGTCCTTTGAAAACTCCACCAGTAGTCCTGGATCCTAAACTTCCACCTCCTTATAAGTTCAGTCCTGGGCCTCTACTCAGAAAATTCATCCAATCACCCTGAATTATATGTAGTTGAGTCAGGTTATTGTGATGCTGATAAATCAAAACTAAATTGAAGCCATCAGCCTCATTTTCCTTACTCACCTTATTTCCAGATGTGAAAGTTAATGGGCTTGGATTGGCTGCTAACACTGACACTCATCAAAGAACATTTTCCCTAAGGACATTAACTGCAATTTATTGATTGAGTGGAGGCCTGAGGCATTTGGGGTGTAGAATTGTATTATGGCCTATAAAAATGGTTGGAGATGAAATCTAAGCCTGCCATGAATGAGTTTGTCAAATTGAGCAGAAATACTGGGAGTTAGATTCAGAAGCCAGTTACGCTTACAAGATAAAGCAGTTTAAAAATGAATCACCTATGAGAAAGAGATGAACAGCTCTTTCCCTCTTCTAAGAGTAAAAATATGGGGCCTATTTTATGTGTGCTGAGTTCAACTACTTAAATTGGGAGATACATCCATTTAGTTCTTCATTGTCCCCTGCAGTCTATGATGGCTACTTGGATGGTTTTTGTCTGCTCTCTAAGCTTCCTCTTCTGTCTCACATCCATTCCACTCCCTCCACTCCAGCCACAGTACTCTTATAATGACCACCAATGCCCTCTCACAACTGAAAACAGAGATCAGTTCCCAGCTCCCATTCTAATTGTGCTATCACAGCATTTAACATATTGGGTTATACTTTTCTACCTGAAACCATTTCTTCACTTGGCTTCCAGGACATCACACTCTTCTGGTTTCTTTGCACCTCCGTGACTGCTCCATCTCACCCCCATTGGCTGATGCAGCCTAATCTTCCTGACCTCTAAATGTTGGGTCCTCTAGGGTTCAGTCCTGGGATGTCTTTCCTATTTTGTCTGTACTCATGCCTACCCCATCGGATGGATTTAAATTCAATTTATCTACTGAAGATGCCCAGATGTATATATCTGGCCTGAAACTCTCTTGTGGACTAGAGATACATGTAACCAGGTGCTTGCTCAACTCTCCACTTGAATTGGCAACAGGCAAGTTGAAAAATTAATGTCTCAGTGAACTTCTCCCCTACACATGTACCTCCTAATCTTCCCCTATCAGTAAAGGACAGCTCTTTCCTTCTAGTTGCTTGGGCCCAAAACTTTGAAGTCATTCTTATTTTTACATCTCACATTTTACTTCAGTGCATCAGCATAGCTTAATGACTTTATCTTCCCAATATCTGTACATCCAGAATCTGACCATGGCTTATCATTTCTTGGCTATTATTGTGGTGGTCCCAGTCACCATGTTCTTACACCTGGTTTATTGCAATATCCTTCCTGAATGTCTTCCTGCTTCTGCCCTGGTCCCTTATAGGAGACTTTCAATGTGGCAGCCAGGATTATGCATTAGAAACAAAATTCAGGTTATGCTACTCCTCTGCTCAAAATCTTAAATAGGTCCACTTCACTCAGAATAATTGCCAGTCCTTACAAAGGCTTAGAAGGGGGACAGCGATCCAAGATGGCCGCATAGGAGCAGCTCAGGATTGCAGCTCCCAGTGAGGGTGCAGAGGGTGAGTGGACGCCGCATTTCCAGACGGATCTTTATTACCCCCAGACCAGGAGATCCCCAGGCGGAGCAGCGCCACGGGTCGCCAGTGCGGCTGTTTCGGCTGGCGCGGCTGTTTGGCCGGCTCGGCTGTTTCGGCCGGCGCGGCTGCTCTCCGCACAAAACCCACTGGTCTGTGTGCCCTTTGAACTGGCGAGTGGAGCTACGGGAAGGCGGATTAAAAAGGGGACTGAATCAGGGAGCCAGCCCAGGAGATTCCCAGGCAAAAAAGCGCTACGAATCTCAGCGCCGCTGTTTCAGCCTGCGCAGTGTGTCCCCGCAGGGGAAATCACACAGATCCCGGCGCCTTCTCAACAGGCGACTGG
>PVKP010017316.1:0-46400 GCA_004027715.1 Plecturocebus donacophilus
TTTATAAATTACCCAGTCTCAGGTAGTTCTCTATAGCAGTATGAAACTGGACTAATACATACACTGACATAGTAAGTGCTAGGGAGAGCTCTAGCCCTAAATAAACTCACTTGTTTATTGGTAGACAGTCACGACTCTAAATAAACACACATTCACTGAAATTTAGTTATTAAATTCAAATCTACTAAAGGTATTATCACAAGTGAGAGTCAACCAAAGACCAAGAGATGCTCGACAGCTAAGAAGGAAAGAGAAAAACGAGTGAGGCTATGTATAGTTTGCTTATTTTTTTGAAGTTGGAGAAAAGCAGCAAAAATAAATGAAGTTCTTAGGACCAAATAGATACTGTGCAAGACTATAGCAAATGGCTCATGATCCTTCCACTGTAAAATTTGTTTAGGACAAGTTTTCCCTCTAGAAAACTGTTATGAGAACATACGTTGCCTCCAAATTTCTCCACTTGGACAGTGCTCCCTGCTGAAATACTTATAGTCCTCTCAGGAATGTGGTAAACACATGTGATTCAGAGGGTGGAAAAAAAAACTAAACCAAATACATATGTTCACTAAGGATAAAGGCACAAATAATAAATCTTAGCATATGATCTAATAGAAAATAGCTTAAAAAATGGAGAAAGAGGAATGTAGCCTTAAAGAAGGAAGATTTTATATTTACTTGAAAAGGTTCTTGGTAAACCAGAAATTATACTTGGATCTATATTGTTATAGGGAAAGAAGATAAATTTTGCCGTTCTCCCTTTTATAACTAATGGTGTGTCATTTCTGGAAAAACAAAAAATATTCTTCTAGACCTACCAATAATTGTCCCTTTAACTAAATGTCTCTTTCAATTTGGAATCCCGAGATTATATTCCATAATCCCTCATTTGTTGTATAGGCAAAGTATATTAATAGGTTCCTAATGTGATTTTTAAAAATCATAAGATACTTTAACATGAACACCATTTTGAATTGAGGTGAGGAGCAGATAGAGTCTATAAACGTCTGGGCACTTATGCAGGTCAGGCAGGTAAAGAAAATTATGCCCAACCCTTGTACAATTTATCCATTGTTAGCTGCACTGTTACAATAATTCCTTTTGCAAAATTTTTAACTGCAGATTATGGAAGCAAATTGGAAAGAAGAAAGTTATTTTTAGGGCTAATACTGTTAGTTGTTTAGTCTTCTGGCTCTTCAAAACTACTTCGATCTATAAACAAAAGTTATTAGAAACAGAAATTCCATTTGACCCAGCAATCCCATTACTGGGTATATATCCAAAGGATTATAAATTGTTCCACTATAAGGACACATGCACACGAATGTTCATTGCAGCACAGTTTACAATAGCAAAGACCTGGAACCAACCCAAAGGCCCATCAATGATAGACTGGACAGGGAAAATGTGGCACATATACACCATGGAATACTATGCAGCCATAAAAAAGGATGAGTTCATGTCCTTTGTAGGGTCATGGATGAATATGGAAACCATGATTCTCAGCAAACTGACAGAAGAACAGAAAATCAAACACCGCATGTTCTCACTCATAGGCGCGTGTTGAACAATGAGAACACATGGACACAGGGAGGGGAGCACTACACGCTGAGGTCTGTTGGCAGGAAACAGGGGAGGGACAGTGGGGAGTGGGGAGTTGGGGAGAGATAGCATGGGGAGAAATGCCAGATATAGGTGAAGGGGAGGAAGGCAGCAAATCACACTGCCACATGTGTACCTATGCAACAATCTTGCAGGTTCTTCACATGTACCCCAAAACCTAAAATGCAATAAAAAAAAAAGAAAAAAGAAAGAGATATCAAGAGAGAAACATAAATACAGATGGGCATTAAATCATTTTAGAGTTACTTTTTCGATTAAAGCATCATCCAGCACTTACTCTGATCTACTGTTCTCTAACTCTCTTTCCCTCATCTCTTCCCCTAAGCAAACTTAGGACATAGACACATTTACACTTCTGCATTTTCGACAACAAGATATGAGGACTGTTAGAATGAGGTTGAAACAGTCAGCTAAGTGTGTTTATTTATGGATTCACAAATACTGCCATGGGATATAATGCATTACAGAGACAAAAAAGAAAATTCTCAAATCTCCATCCTAGAACAAAAGTTGCCAAACTTTTTCTGTAAGGAGTCAGATAGTAAGCACGTTAAGTTTGCACACAGCCTCTATCACAGCTACTCAGCTCTGCTGTTGTAGCAAAAAAGGAACCATAGATAACATGTAAACGAAGAAGTATGGCTGTGTTCTCATAAAACTTTATTTATAAACACTAAAATTTGAATTTTATATACCTTTTACATATATAAAATATTATTTTCTCTTTTGGCCATTAAAAGAATGTAAAAAACATTCTTGGGTCATAATGTACAAAAATATAAGGTAGTTTGCTGCTACTGCTGTAGACCCACCCCAACTTAAATATCTTAGGATGGTGAGAACCAGGAATAATCATCTGACTTATTCCTCTCTTCTTCTCTTCCCACTCCTTGAGCTGATCCTGTCATCTCCGTATGTCACAGTATGAGAAATCTTTAAGGAGAAACATGAAACTTGTTTGAAATGCACTTTGTGATAGCTTCATAAAAAAGGGCCATAAAAAACTCAAGCGATGCATCTTTAAAGCTCTTTATAAGTTCTTTCATATGATGCTAGCATTACAGTGACAGAAACAAAGCTAAGTGAAACCTTTTTTTATGTCATTGCCAAATTTCTCTCGACAGTCTCCTTCTTTCAGACTCTAATTCAGAGAAATCTATTTCTGCTGTTGAAAGCCTTTGACTTCTTTCAGTCATCGATCCATGTATAAAAACAGTTCAAAGTTTAGTGTCTTTAAACAACAGCAATTGACTATGTCTAGCAGTATGGTGGGTTGTCTGCAAGGCGCTTGTGCTAATCTCGCCTGACTTTTCTCATGTAGCTGTTTTCAGCTGGGAGGTAGACAGAGGTTTGGCATCAGATGGTGCAGGTGGGAGGGCTAAGCCTCTTTCTGCATCCCAGACTCCTTCACAGTATGGTGGGATCAGGGAAGTGTGCCATGTGAGTACAGGTAGAAGGTGTATGGCGTTAGAATTTGGATGACATGTTTACTGCAACTTATTGTTCAGAGCAAGTCAGAATATCAGCTTGGGTTTAAAAGGTTGCAGAAATAGGTGCCACCTCTGGAGTAGTAAAATAATATTGCAAATGAGTGCGAGTAGCGAAAGGGAGGAATTTGTGGCCACCATGCAGTCTACCAAATCACACTTATCTCAGGGTTTGTGGAGTCTATGAGCCTACATTATTCCTTTTATTTCAAAGCATTTAGATGTTCATAATGGTACATTAAGAGTAGCAACCTTAATGGCATGATTATAAAGATTAACAATGAATTCCCAGAGTAACACAGAAGAACAGTGCTTATAAAGATAAGCGTTGTCACAAAATTGGTTTGTGTTGACTCTCGTCATTTTGGTAATATGGAAAACTCAAAAAGATTGCCTGTGGAGACAATACAGGTGATAAGAATGCATAAAATGCTATTGAGAAGTTCAGGTATGTCAGGGAAAACTTTCAAGACAGGTACTTGCCGGATCTGAGAGAAAGGTATAGTTATGTATGGTACATATGGTAAAAACAAAGGTGATGATCACAGTCAGGATCTCGATTGTGAACAGTTTTCAGAACCTGTCATAATGAATTTAGACATGAGTCAACAATGAAGGGGCCAGCCTTCTTGTTTGAGTGTTTTTAGTTCAGCTATGAGACACTCTTTGCCTAGAATATCATACGAACACTCTAAGGCCCCAAAAGGAAGATTCCCAACAGCCACTAAAAAAACAACAGGGGCTTTGAGTGTCAATTGTCGAAGTGATGAAAAAGAAAAGTTCTGGAAGGTCATGGTATTTTATGTTTGAAGGATAGCAAACTGGCCTTATCCATCTATGATGCTCAAATGAGCCCTAGCTAGAAACCCTGTTAATAATATCATCACAAACCCTGTCTCTTCAAATCTAAGATGCCATCTACGTTACATGCTAATTTATGTATCATTCAGTAACTATAATTATAAAGTATCACCAAATTTAATAGGTGTCTTAATTTCAGAGGTATTAAAGTGTGAGAAAACATGTTACTTAGAGGTGATATAATTTGCTCATAATAATAACACCATGAGCTAAACAATAACCAGAGAACATATAAAATATTTTTCATGTTTTTTCTGTCAATGATTATAGCAGTCTTTGAAGTACTTTCTATTATTACAATTCACATTGGATGAATGAGGCAACTGTGGCTAAAAGGATTAGATTAATTAAAGATTATCAAATGGCTATAAATGCAAAGTCAAGATTCTGTCCTTGGTCTTTTTAACTCCAAGCCTGACCCTTAATCATTAAGCTCTATGGGCCTTTCTGAAAACTAGTCATTTCCAGTTTTCTAGTATCATAGGGCACATAATTTTTAACAACCAGTTAATCAACCAACCACATTGAAAAATCTTGTATTATGAAATCCTCAGGAGTGGCTAGCTAGATGAAGCACCAGCAACAAAAAATGGTGTTAATTCCACAGTTCAAAAGCTCATCATCTATTACAAACTCATCATAAAGAATGACTAAACCAGTATAGCCAGCCTTTGGCACCTAGCTTCTTCTGCTCTAGAATCTCTCACTTTCCTAAACCTATCTCCAGTTCCAGGGTACAATTAAAAGTCCATTGATATAATTAAATATTTCCCTCCAAAAACTCAAATAGCAGAAAACTCTATTAGGCAAAAGAGGTAAGATTTTTCTAGGATAACTAACAGGCCAACAATCTCAGTTGCTTACAAGTAAAGATTTATTTCTTGCCCCACACAATGATCTTTGCAGGTCAGCTAGGACTCTAGACTGCATCACTTTGCCTTCACTCTCAGACTCAGCTGACAGAACAGCCATTATTTCGAACATTTCCAGTTGCTGTAGCAGTGGAAAAAGTGAACGCTGAGGAGTCACATATCAGCAATTAAATGCCTGACCTGCACTTGACCCTCATTACTCCCACATGTCTTCCTGGCCAGAACTGATCTCCAGGTCTCCCTCTACTGGGGGGGGGGGGTCAGAAATTGCCTCCCACTGTGTACCTAAAGGCCTAGAGTGCACAGCCTTACACCAGACTACAAATCTCTCTCAATTATGTTCAGATCAACATGTTGTTTGATGCTTGTGCCTATATTGCTTTATATTTAGGTTACTATTCTCCAACATTTTGGGGTGTGAGGACCCTTTTATAAGTGGAAAAAGGAAGAATGTGATTACCTCTTTTGATAATAATTTGCTTTTTATATCTACCTTTTTTGAGACAGTACAGATAATCAAAAGCCTAAAGGAATTCAACGATGTTTTAAACTGAATTTGTATTTCAGTGACAACAGAGGGTATACATGGATTTAAAAGTAGTATGTAAGTATTATACATATTTCTTACATGAGAGTTGCATTATACAGACATTGAATCTGTTAGTCTGCTACAGACATTAAATCTGAATGTGAAGATGCAAGGCATGGGTAAGATGTGGCTCAATCAACCCTCACAGAAAAAACAATTAAGACAAATTCAGACTTTAAAGACCTAAAATTAAAACAGAATGGAGAAGAGCTGCAGGCAAGTGGTATCACTTTTACTTTTTCATCCCTCAGGGGCTTTGTAAGGGATATAATCATTCTTTCAGAGTCAGCATGCTTTCTTTCCCTAATATCTTCATGTCAATATTACATTCCTTCCTTTTGTCTAATTGAATAGCGCTCAACTTTTAGCAAGCACAAGAATAACTGTGTGCACAATTCTAAAACTTTTGTGCTTTATGAGCAACTGGAAATTTTCAAGAAAAGTTTTGTTTTTAACCAATGTTGGCATGTGAATCCATCTGGGATTTGGTGACCCATAAGCTGGATACCACTGCTTCAGTATAAAAACTCTTAGCAAATGACACTCTTGAGTATTTGGTGATGTTTCCACCCAGTTCTAATATTCTACTACTATTTATTTAGACATGTGCTTTTGGAATGTGGTTGGACCACACTTTTTTCATTCATTCAACAAAGTTTGATAAATTACCCCCTTATGCAATCATGATGTATACGTGTTATATTGGAAATGCTGAGATGAGATAAATCATCTCAAACCAAGAGTTGAATAAATGTCTGTGACTGAGATCTATCTGCTCAGGATAAACTGAAGGCACAGGTGGTGGACATGTATCCAATCTGAGTTGGTCAACTTAGCTTCCCCGATAAACTGAGGCTCCTGGTGAACAAGAATGTGGAAGAATCAGACATACATATATTAAGAGATGGTTTGCACATTTCATGAGAAAAGAATAGTCAAAGGCAAGGAGGCAAGGACATTCAGAGCAATGATGGTTCCTACTATGTATATTACTCTGCAGCTTATGTTTTTCTGCACATTGTGGGCACCCTACAGGCCAGTGATAACAGATCTAACTCATTCTCTTTAATAGCTTCATAGTAATATCAAAAATAGATGCACATTATTTATTCAACTATTCATGTACTGATGGATGTTCAGATTATTTCCAAGGTTTTTCTACCACAAACAGTGTTGCTATAAATATCCATTTATGTATAACTGTAGGCTGAGATGCTTTGAATTCTCTTAAGATCAATTCCCAAAACTGACATTGTTGAATGAAAGAACATTTCATTAAAAAAAAAAAAAGTCAGACTACTGTATTAATTTATCTTCCCACTGAGCATTCCAACTTATAAGTCTTAGGTTTTGCTAATTTTACGAGCACAATGATAACAGCTCTTCTTTTTAATTGTGCTATCCTGACCACTGATGAGTTTAAAAATATTTCCATTTTTATAAATAGACTGTTTATGTCCATGGAACCACTTTTATTTTTCTTGTCATTTTTAATCGTTCTTTTGAATACTTATTAAATACAATTATAAATACGCATAATTATTTCAAATTACACACGTTTCATTTTTGCTTATCATTTTACTTTGTGAAGATTTTGACTTTATTGGCTTAATTTATGAGTATTTTGCTATAACATTTTAAAGTTTGTAAATTCACAATACATATATTTCTTTGCCTTTATACTTTTTTTTGGTTTCTATTCTTTCTCTAACTAGTCTCTCACACCTTGGAATATTATATATATGTAAATATAATTGAACATATATATAAAATTAAAAATGTATTTGTATAATTTTTTATCATTTCTAAAATTGAGATCTTCTATTTACCTTAAAACTATATATTATTTTAGGCCTGCTTTCTCTTTCAGATGAAAAACCAATGACAGATAACTCGTTATGTTATCAATAATAATTAAACATATAATCTTTTCTCAGTGTTGCAAGTCACTTGGATTCTGCTCTGCTCTGAGTCCCAGGCTGACAGAACAGTTACTCTCTGGGACAATAGAAATGTAATTTAAAATACCTCTTATTTTGGATGTATGTGCTATTAAGATTTTGGGAGAAAAAGGAGCAAGATGGGAAGGGAAGGAGAACGAATTTTGGCCTGAGATTTAATTCCTATCAGATCTGATTCCTACTGCCTATGTAAATTTCCCTCACCTTGAATCGAGCAGTTATGAATTGAATTTGACTCATTTGTGAAAGGCCAGACAGTGACTGATAAGCATGAAAGATGACTTCAAGCCCAATTTGATCGACAAAGACTCTCTAGGGCCATTACATGGCGATGCTTTTTGATATTAAACCTGTAATTAGACCTTTGGGATGGTTGTTTACATACTGGTCTGAGGATGTGAATTTATATCCAAATTTCTGTTTTACAGTTGTAAAACTCTGTAAGTGAAATGAAAGCTTTCTGTTGTTTAATTAAGTGAAACAGTCAATCCATCACCTTTCGAATGCCAAAATGGTAGAGAAGTACAATACTTTCAGCTTTGGTTAACTCTGCCTTTGATTTGCTATCAAACAGCAGTTAAGCTGATGTAGAAAAATTTTTTTGATAAGGCCATTTCTAAAAACAGAATTCAAAATAAGGTCATTCTGGTCTCTTCCATTTATGTCAAATAAATGGTATTCTGCCAGATATTGTTGGGGCAATTCTGAAAATCTATTCTCTTTCAAATTGCACTGTATTACATTCAAAATACTGGGTCCTTATTTGAAATAATTTAAAGTAAAAGGTTGGTCCTTATTTGAAATAGTTTAGCATAAAAGCTTTTAAGAAGAGATTCTTTAGGAGCTGGAGTTGCCTTTTATTGGAAACTGTTTATCCTGGAGAGTAGTTCTTAGATAATTGCTAGAGAATGATCTTGTCTCATTTCAAGACAAGCCAAACAGGACAATCATTATGTGAGGCTCCTGGAGCAGCCAGAAGGTTGTCTAAGAACTTTTGGGTTGGGGGAAAAAGGTTTAAGAAACATCAGGTAGAAGCACTCAGGAGATTAACTTTAGCTCCTTTATCACTTTGCTCTTTGTTGGAGGTCTTATAATCGGCCTCATCAAGAAGGTCACCAATGTGGCGTTAGTGGACCAGGGGAATTATCCTGATTATTTGAATTATCCCTAAAGATATGTTTCAGCCTAAGAGAAATGCAAGCCTCTTGTCCACTTTAGAAAAATGGGCTCAGGAGATACAAAGTCATATTTATCATGGTCTGTAGCCCAAGCCCTTAAAGGTGGTAACAATTACTAATATCTATTTATATGTGAATCCAACTAAAATTTATTAATATATTGAGCTCCTAAAATATACAGGATACTATACTGTGTACTTGAGGAATACAAAAATGAATAGAACCAAGCAGTTATTAATAGCAGGCATGCATTAAAGTCAGAATATGATAAAGGGGAATAATCAAGTCATTACCAAATTTGAAAAGAAGTAAAACCCAGCAGATGATGAATTTCTAATGAAAGAGTTATTAAATATGAAGTTTGACAGAAACAATTCCAAGTGTCTCATGAAATCTTCCAGGTGATTCCTGGGTAATCATTTGGAAGGTAGGGAACCACATGGAATGTGGTACCATGGTATCTTTCAGGTGAGGGGAGAACATTTCATTCTTTTATTCTAGTGATCAACAACTCCATTCAAAGCATCTGATTTCCTGCTGGGGAATAAAGTTGAAACAGACATAGAATGTACACCAAAGGAACTCTAGTAGGGAGATAAGATACGTTCACAAATAGCATAAAATAAAGAAGAAAGTAATGCATCCCACACAAAGTAGAGAGTCTTGTTCTAGGAATTGTGTTGGAATTTACAAAGATAATATCTGGCACAATAGGAGTGCAGAGATGGGAGATGTGGAGATATATATACGTTTTACGGATTTTTCACTATGTTATGTCATTTAACCTTAAAGGAATCCTGAGAGGTATACAGTACAGGACAAGTAAGATTTAGTATATTTGTTTTACAAGTCAGGAAATTCATGCCAAGAGAGGAAGGTTTTTGTCATTATTTTTTGTTGTAGTTTTGTTTCATTCTTCAAAATGCAATATCGTAAGAGTGTTTTTATCAAAGGAAATTTATCCTCAGTTGAGAACAGAGGATCACTGGCTTTATTCTAGCTTACCTGATGATTATACATTACAGATGGTGCTTTCTTGGGGATTTTGATGGGCAACCTGGATGCTAAAATTGTCTGAAGCTCACTTTCTCCATGTGTCAAGTAGAGGATAATAATATTCTCTTATTACAAAACATTCTCTGATTACAAAAATCAAATGGGAAACCTTTTAAAAATGATAAATCACCAAACTAAAAGGAAAGATGTTAAATTTTACATAGTAAGATGTTAAGTTTTGCATGGTAAACACTCGGTCTAGATTCAGTGCCATGACATCACTTTTAAAGTTCATCCTGGTACAAGCTGCTTAAAATGTGAACTATTGAGGCCTGTGAGGAATTTGTTACAATCAGCAAAATTGCACTATCACTAAATTGTTCACATTCTACCTGAAACTAGCATTTTCCTTTAGTTTTGGAAGGCAAAAAAAAAAAATCAGTTTTATGGTGATTTTTCAGAGCTGCCTTGTTCAACCTCACAAATATAAGTATCAGTGTATAACATACTATAAGATAATTTAAGAGATCTTTGTGGACTTTAAAATTGGTTTTATAGATGTTGGTTTCACTTACAGATCTATTGTTCTTCTAACACTTTAAAACGTGTTGATGTACTGCCAAACCATGAACAAAGGCAAATAAGTAAATATATAAAAAAGACAAAGAAATAAAATAAATATTAACATAGGTATTAAAGTTATTTTGTAACTTTTTTATTCAAGAGAATAACTTAAGAGTTCAAATGTCGGCAGGGCACAGTGGCTCACGCCTAAAATCACAGCACTTTGGGAGGCTGAGGCAGGCGGATCATGAGGTCAAGAGATCGAGACCAGCCTGGCCAACATGGTGAAACCCTCTCTCTACTAAAAATACAAAAAAATTAGCTGAGCATGGTGATGGGTGTCTGTAATCCCAGCTACTTGGAAGGCTGAGGCAAGGAGAACTGCTTGAACTTGGGAGGCAGAGGTTGCACTGAGCTGAGATCGCACCACTGCACTCTGCACTCCAGCCTGGGCAACAGTGCAAGACTCCAACTCAAAAAAAAAAAAAAAAAAAAAAAACAGTTAAATATATCAGAACTATTATTAGTCATTTAGTCTCTAGTCTACTTCTAAAAATGCCAGATTACAGGTTGCATATCTGCGCCACAAATTTGCAAATAGAATAGAGCTTCCCAAGATTAAACATAAGGGAGAAAAACACTATTGAGATTTAAATTTGCCTGGCGAAAACTGCATAAATATGACTTTTGGTCTAATGGAATAAATGGCAATGATAATTTTGCTTGTGGCATAAACTCAGGCATAAAAGCACCAAGTACACAGTACCTCCTACAACTAATGCTATTATTATATTTTCTCTCTTTTCTTCTCTTTCTCTTTCTTTAAATCCCTTTCAGATAAGAAATCACTCCCTAAGCTGATATAAAGATATTTCTAAGTAAAAAATAAATGTTCTCTGTATTATATTTTAGAAAGATAAACTGAACAAACCATGCCAGTTTCTGCTCAATCTAGAAAATCTTTCAACATTACAATCCCTCCTAGAAGGACTTTTTTCTTTTACAGTCCTGTTCTTCCTGATGTATAAATATATCCCCTGAAGAGACACCCAAATAACCTCAGCCACATTTGCCATATTATAACACCAGGATGTTCAGTGAGAAGGCTTAAAGACTTGAAGATTAGAAATGCGATTTTCCTGGTTAATCAGCGCTTCTAAGAATCAATGTCTTTAACTTCCAAAGGAAAGGCTTGACTGCAATTTCTACATCAATGTCAGATTAAGAAAATGCGCCTGAATATGGAAAAAAAATTTAGAGATTCACATACAAAAAACAGTCTCCTAGAGCAAAAATAAATTAATCTTGTTGATAATAACTGAAGTAGCTTTACACAATGTGTAAAGTACTTAAAGCATGCTCACGCTGAGACTTACACTACACTTCTGAAGGCTGAGGAGTCTGCTAATAACATACAGAGTAAATTTATTCTCCAAAGTTTCAATGAACACATACACTGTGTCCATCTGGGGCACAGGAGTTGAAAAAATGATTGCAATTACATATTAGTCTTTTCTGTGGAACGGTGTCTTAGATATAACTGTACAACTAGGGAAACAGGCCAACATGATATAGTGGAGGAATTTGAAAAAAGCATAAGAGATGTTTCTCAGTTTGGAATTTCTCTAGTTGCTCAGTTCTAATAAATATATCCTATAGCTTTTTACATTTCTGTCCTTACATATCTGCCCAATGTTTCAGTGGTACAAACTATACCTTAATTACTCAAAAGTTCCTTAAGGTTGGGGTAGGGTTTTATAGTTTTAGAAAGCACTTTCTCATAAACTAGTATAGTGGGGAAATTACTGAATTATTAAATTGTGTTCTCTGGATCTTTTCTATGGTCTTTGAGTTCAAGCAGGTACACAGAGTTTGCAATTATTGCTTTAGGGCTGCTGCCATGACTGAGAGGTGAAGCAGTCTTTTCCTCCAGGCATATGAGAAATCAGAAATTGATTAAGAAGTCTATGACATGTTGCTGAAAAAGCAGGAAGCAGCAGAGTACTATTGTGGTGGAGGGGAGATCTAAGAGAATGGGAAATGACTGAGGTTTCCCTGAGTCTGATTCCTAGGAATTTACCATCCCCAGCACAAATCCTAGGTTTAGAGAGACGGGATGGGAAAGGCTCAAAGAAGTAGCTTCCTAGTGGTTTAGTGGTATACCTAAGAGAGGTAGCTCTAAGAAGCTAGAATCTGGTGTAAATTACAGCCCAAAGCCACAGATACTTGGAACCTAAGGGACCTTGCTGACCAAAATACAGTAGCTGTCCTGGACAAAGATTAATAAAGAGAATTGATAACCTATTAGTGATATACTTGATTTCCTTAATCCTATGAACCTATGACATAAAAACGGTCATAGAGCTAGTTAGAGGTAAAGCAAAAGCAAGAACCCAGGACTTGTCAAGCCCCAACCAGATACTTTTGTGTTACAGGGCTTCAATCTGAACTTTTTCAGTTGAAGTTATTTCTAAATTTTAATCCCATACTAGCTGCCAAACATTTCACCTCTGGAAATACAGCTGCTAAAGCAGTTTTTCCGCAGTAGAAACATAGAAGAATTTATATTTTGATGAGTCACATATTTTTATGACTCATCGTACCAGAAACCCTGAATGAATAAAAGAGGTATTACATACAAAGGACTCTTTTAGTTGTTTGAATGCATCTCGTTATCTATATTCAAAGCAATTGTTCCCGGAATTTCATTGTTTCAAGAAGTTTGAAAATATGACAAAAAGAGTCTCTGATCTATTAACACAATTTCAAAAATTAAAATTAGAAACATATCCATTGATAGGGCTGCACCAATAATTGAATGATTGCATTTCTATGCTTTTGACAGGAACAATAGCAAAATATTCTAATGATCCAATGGTTTTATGTTGATTAGGATCTTATAAACCTCTTGACAAATTTTAGATTACTTAAAAAGAGGGGAATTAAATAATTACATAATGAATGTAGTTAATTAAATATAACAATATTTCTGCAGTTTCCTCTCCTTCTTTGGGTGTGTCTGGGTGCCAATGTTATTGAAACATTTTTCATATCCTCAAGATTCATTAATTTTAAGTATATACTTTTATGAGTTTTGTTAAGCAGAATCATGAAATACCACCGTAGTCATGATCTAAAACATTTCCATCATCCTAGAAAATTTTCTCTTATTCCTTTGCGATCAATAGTCTCCCACATCCTGACATCTGGCAGCCACTAATTTGTTTTATTATATTATTTTTTTGTGTGTGTGGTAGGAATATTTAACATGAGACCACACTTTTACAAATGTTTCAGTGTGCAGAAAAAATTTGTTGACTATAGGCACCATGCTGTGCAGCAGATATCTAGGACATTTTCATCTTGCATATCTAAATTTTTAGATCTGTTGATTAGCAACTCCTCATTTCTCCTTGTTCTCAGCCTCTGGTAATTACCATTCTACTCTCTGCTTCTGTAAGTTTGACTGTTTAAATAGCTTATATGAGTAAATTACACAGTTCCACTGTGACTGACTTATTTCATTTAGCCCAATTGACTTATTTCACTTAGCAGAATATCCTCAAAGTTCATCCATGGTGTAGTATGTTGCAGGATTTCCTTTTTTAAAAAAAAGGACAAATAATATTTCAATGTATGTATATACCACATTTTCTTTATTCATTTATTTGTCCATGAAAACTTAGGTTTCTTTCACATTTTGGCTAGTCAGCAGTGCTACAGTGAACATGGGAGTGCTAGTATCTCTTTGAGATCCTGACTTCAATTATTTTGGATAAATATTCAGAAATAGGATTTCTGAAGTATGTGGTAGGAAATAATAAAGATTAGAAGAGAAATAAATGAAATAGAAAATAGAAAAACAATAAACATAAATAAAATTGAGTTGCATTTTTTAAAAGATAAAATTGATAATCTAACAAAAATTATTAGTAAAAAAAGGAGAAGACTCAAATAAATAAAATCCGAAGTAGGAAGGAGATATTACAATCAATGCTACAGAAATACAAAGAATCAAAAGAGACTAATGTGCACAATTATACATCAACAAACTGGATAACCTAAAAGACATAAATAAATTCCTAGAAACATACAACCTACCAAGACAGAATCATAAAGAAATAGAATGTCTGAATAGTTATATAACTGGTAAGAAGACTGAAGCAGTAATCAAAAACCTCTTCACAAAGAAAAGCACAGGACCATGTGACTTCACTCGTGAATTTTACCAAAGATATAAAGAAGAATTAACACTAATCCTTCTTGAACTGTCCCAAAAAACTGAAGAGAATAGAAACTCAAACTCATTTTATGTGGTAAACATTATCCTGCTACCAAATTTAGAAAAAGATACCACAAGAAAAGAAAACTGAAGATTCATATCACTGATGAATAGAGATACAAAAATGCTCAACAAAATACTAGCAAACTAGATTCAACAGCACATTAAAAGGATCTGACACCATGAGAAAGTGGGATTTATCCTAGGATGTATGGTTTGTTGAACTTATAAAAATAAATTAATGTGATATACTGTTTAAAAGGATAAAGGATAAACATCACATGATTATATCAACAAATAAGGAAAAATTATTTGATGAAATTTAACATACTTTTATGATAAAAACTCTCACCAAACTAGGAATAGAGGAAAATCATCTCAACATAATAAAAGTCATATATGAAAAACCCACAACTAACATCATAATCAACAGAGAAAACAGATTTTTTTTCTGCTAAGATGAGGAACAAGGTAAGGATGTCCATTCTCACCATTTATATTCAACAGAATATTGGAAATTCTAGACAGAGCAAGTGGGCAAGAAAAAAAATGACATCTAAATCAGAAAGGAAGAAGTAAAATTTCCCCTATTTGCAGGTCGCATGATCATATATATAGAAAACCCTAAAAACTCCACAAAAAAAAACCGTTAGAACAAATGAATTCATTTAAAAAATTTTTCATATTTAATAATTATGGGTCCATAATAGTTTATTTATGGGGTACAATATTAAATTAATTAATTCAGTAAACTTGCAAAATATAAAATCAACATACCAAATTCAGTTACATCTGTATATACTGACAATGAGCTATTTTAAAAAGAAATTAGGATAACAATCCCACTTGCAATCACATCAAAAATAAAGAATATAAATATGAATAAATTTATCTTAGAAGATTAAAGATGTGTACACTGAAAACTACAAAACACTGATGAAAGAAATTAAAAAGGTCACAAATAGAAAGACATCACATGTTCATGGTTAGGAACACTTCATATTATTAACACATCCATATTGAGGAAATTTACAGATCCAATGAAATCCATATTCAAGTGTTAGTGGCATTTTTTAATATAAACAAAAAATAATCTAAAATTAATGTGAATCACAAAGGACCATGAATAGCCAAAATAATCTTAAGAAAGAACAAAGCTGGTGGTCTCAAACTTACTGGTTTCAAAATGTACTACAAAACTACAGAAATTAAGGCAGAATTGTACAGACATAAAGACAGATATATAGATCAAGGGATCAGAATAGAAGGCCAAGAAATAAAACTATGCATACAAAGTTAACTGATATTCAACAAGGGTACCAAAAATACACAATGGGGAAAGCACAGTTTCTTCAATAAATCCAGTTTTAGTAAAACTGGGTATCTGCATTCATAATAGTGAGACTGGACTCTTATCTTCTACCATAAAGAATATCAACTCAAAACAATTTAAAAACTAAAGCATAAGATCTGAATCGAACACCAAAAGCAATGGCAACAAAAGCCAAAATAAACAAATGGGATCTAATTAAAGAGCTTCTTCACAGCAAAAGAAACTATCACTGGAGTGAACTAGCAACTAACAGAATGGGAGATTATTTTTGCAATCCACCCATCTGACAAAGGGCCAATATCGAGAATCTACAAAGAACTTAACAAATTTACAAGATAAAAACAAACAACCCCATCAAAAAGTGGATGAAGGATATGAACAGACAATTTTCAAAAGAACACATTTATGCAGCCAACAAACTTATGAAAAAAAGGTCACCACTGGTCATTAGGGAAATGCAAATCAAAACCACACTGAGAAACCATCTCATGCCAGTTAGAATGGCAATTGTTAAAAAGAAATCAAGAGACAACAGATGCTGGAGAGGATGTGGAGAAATAGGAATGCTTTTACACTGTTGGTGGGAGTGTAAATTAGTTCAACCATTGTGGAATACAGTATGGCTATTCCTCAAGGATCTAGAAATAGAAATACCATTTGACCCAGCAATCCCATTACTGCGTATATATCCAAAGGATTATAAATCTTTTTATTATAAAGACAAATTCACATGTATGTTTATTGTGGCACTGTTCACAATAGCAAAGACTTGGAACCAACCCAAATGCCCATCAATGATAGATTGGATAAAGAAAATGTAGCATATATACACCATGGAATACTATGCAGCCATAAAAAGGATGAGTTCATGTCCTTTGCAGGGACATGGATGAAGCTGGAAAGTATCATTCTCAGTAAACTGATACAAGAACAGAAAACCAAACACCACATGTTCTCACGCATAAGTGGGTGTTGAACAATGAGAACACACAGACACAGGGAAGGGAACATCACAAATCAGGTCCTGTCAGGGAGTGAGGGGCTAGGGGAAGAATAGTAGGGCGTTGGGGGATTGGGGAGGGATAACATTAGGATAAATAACCAATGTAGATGACGGGGGAAGGATGTAGCAAACCACCATGGCACATGTATACCTATGTAACAAACCTGCATGTTTTGCACGTGTATCCCAGTAATGAAAGGATAATAAATACATTTTTTTTAAAAAAATCTGAGCTATAAAACTCCTGGAAGAAAGTTGGGGAAAAAACTTCCTGTCATCAGTTTTAGAAATGGTTTCTTAGGCATGACACCAAAAGCACAGGAAATAAAAGCAAAAATAGCTGATTTGTTTTCTATCATTGTTTTTGTGTCATTTGCCTCTTCTAGAATTTTATATAAATAATACAGTGTGTATGTTTTGTCTGACTTTTCACTTAATGTTTTTGATACTTATTCATATTGTTGCCTGCATCCATTATTTGTACTTTTTTATTACTGAGAAGCATTCTGTCATAAGAATATATTTGTTTATCAAACCTTGAGTTAATAAATATTCAGTAGGTTTTCATTTGGGGATTTTACAAATAAAGCTTCTATGAACAGCTACATCAAAGTTTTAGTGTAGACACAGGTTTTAACTTCTCTTGGGTAAACCATAAAGAGTGATAGTTCTGTGTTATATTTTAAGTATATGTTTTACTTCATGATAAAAAATAAAATGATTTTACTATTTTACAATTCCAAAAGAAATGTATGAGAAATTTGGTTGCTCCATCTATTCACCAACACTTTGTGTTGTCAGTTTTCTTAACTTTAGCTATTCTAAATGATGGGAAATTGATATAGTTTAGATACTAGTCTCCACCCCAAACCTTACCTTGAATTGTAATCCTCAATGCTGGAGGAGAGGCCTGGGGGAGGGGTTTGGTTCATTGAGGCAGATTCGTCATGAATGGCTTGGGCCATCCCCTTGGTGATAAGTGAGCTTTTGCTCTGAATTCACATTAGATTTGATCATTTAAAAGTGTGTGGCACCTCCCCACGACTCTCTGTCTCTGTCTTTCTTGCTCTTGCATGTCACTTCTCTGTTCCCCCTTAACCTTCTGCCATGATTGTAAGTTCCTGAGGCCTCCCTAGAAGCTAAGCAGATGCTAGCACCGAGGTTTCTGTAAAGCCTGCCAAACAATGAGCCACTTAATCTTTATAAATCACTGAGTTTTAAGCATTTATTTATAGCAATGCAAGAACAGACTAATATAGAAAACTGGTACTATGAGTGGGGCACTGGAATGAAGATACCTGAAAATGTGGAAGCAACTTTGGAACTAGGTAATTGGCAGAGGCTGAAAGAGTTTGTAGGGCTCAAAAGAAAACAGGAAGATGAGGGAAGGTTTGCAACTTCTTAGAGACTAGCTATGTGGTTGTGACAAAAATGCTAATAATGATATGGACAATGAAGTCCAGGCTGTTGAAGTCCACAGATGGAAATGAGGAACCTCTTGGGAACTGGAACAAAGGTAACTTTTGCTTGCGTTAGCCAAGATCTCAGGTGCATTCTCTTCATGTCCTAGGGATCTATGGAAGTCTGAACTTCAAAGTGATGATTTGGAGTATCTGGCAGAAGAAATTTGTAAGCATCAAACCATTCAAGATATCACCTGGCTGCTTCTAACAACCTACACTCAGATTTGGGAGCAAAGAAAGGACCTAAAGTTAGAACTGATATTTAAATGGGAAACAGCACATAAGAGTTTGGAAAATACACAGCCTGGCCATAAGGCAGAGAAAGAGAGACTTTTCAAGTAGGCTACAGAGGAATCACTTGCTAGAGAGATTTTTATAACTACAAAATAATCAAGTGCTAATATCCAAGACAATGAGAAAAAGACCTCAAAGGAACTTCATAAACCTCCATGGCAGCCCCTCCCATTACAAACTCAGAGGTTTAGGAGGGAAGAATGGTTTCCTGTGCAACCTCAGGACACTGCTTCTGACATCCTAGCTGCTTGGGCTTCAGCCTCAGCTCAAAAAGTCCCAATTACTGCTCATGTCATTGCTCCAGAGAGTGCAAGGCGTCATAAGCCTTGGATGCTTCAATGGGGTGTTAAGCTAATAGATGCACAGAATGCAAGAGTGAATGAGGCTTGGCAGCCTCTGCCTAGATTTCAGAGAACGTATGAGAAAGCATGGGTACCTAGACATAAGCCTGCTGCAGGGGCAAAGCCCCCACAGAGAACCTCTAATAAGGCAGTGCAGAGGGGAAATGTGTGGTTGGATCCCCCGCCACAGACCCAATGGGGCATTGCCTAGTGGAGCTGTAAGAAGGGGGCCACTGTCCTCCAGACCAAAGAATGGTAGATCCAGCAACAGCTTGCACCCTGGGTGCCTGGAAAAGCCACAGGCACTCAACAACCTGTAAGAGCAGCCTTGATATACGCTGCAAAGCCACAGTGGTGGAGCTGCCCAAGGCCTTGGGAGCACACCCCTTGCACATTTCCCCTTGCACAACTGTGCCCTGCATGTGGGACATGGAGTCAAAGGAGATTATATTGGAGCTTTAAGATTTACTGATTACCTTGCTGGGTTTTGAATTTGCAGGGGGTCTGTAGCTTCTTTCTTTTGGTTGATTTCTCTCTTTCGGAATGGTAATGTTTACTCAATGCCTATACCCCAATTGTATCTTGGAAGTAAATAACTTGTTTTTGATTTTACATGCTCATAGGTGAATGGGACTTCCCTTGCTTCAGATGACACTTTGAATTTTGGACTTTTGAGTTAATGCTGGAATGAGTTAAGACTTTAGGTACTGTAGGGAAGGTATGATTATATTTTACAATGTGAGAAAGACATGAGATTTGGGAGCGACAAAGGATAAAATGAAATAATTGGATATTTGACCTCACCCAAATCTCACGTTGAATTGTAATCTGCAATGTTGGAGGTGGGCCCTG
Source organism: Plecturocebus donacophilus (assembly GCA_004027715.1). Classification (NCBI taxonomy): domain Eukaryota; kingdom Metazoa; phylum Chordata; class Mammalia; order Primates; family Pitheciidae; genus Plecturocebus; species Plecturocebus donacophilus. Next base: position 19,697 of record PVKP010017316.1, read on the forward strand.
GTGGGAGGAATTGGATCATGGGGGCAGATTCCTCATGAATGGCTTGGGCCATCCCCTTGATAATAACTGAGCTGTTGCTCTGACTCACATGAAATATGGCACCTCCCCCACTTCTACTTTCTCTCTCTCTCTCTCTTGCTCCTGCTTTTGCCATGTGATGTGCCTGTTCCCCCTCCACCTTCCCTCATGGCTATATGTTTCCTGAAATGTCCCTAGAACCAAGCAGATGCCAGCACCATGCTTCCTATATAGCCTTCAGGACTGTGAATCAATGAAACCTTTTTTCTTTATACATTACCCAGTCTCAGATGTTTCTATATAGCAATACAAGAATAGACTAACACAGTAATGAAACCAAATTGTGGTTTTAATTTGTGCATTAATGATGGTGAACTTTTTTTCTATATGTTTACATGTTTGGTATCTACACATCTTTTTTGGTGAATTATCTGCTCAAATAATTTGTCTATTTTTTAAGTGGGTTGTTTTCTCATATAGAGTTGTAAAAGATAACCTTTAGTGTTATATAGAAAGTAAGGAATTAAAACTTTTAATTCTAAGATGATATGATCATCTTTGTAGAAAATACTAAAGAAGCCTTAAAAATAAGCTCTTAGGACTAATAGGTGAATTTAGCAAAGTTGCAGATTTTGTTAATATACAAAAAACAATTTTAGTTTTGCATTTGAATATTGAACAAAAATAAATGGAAAATAATATATAAAACATAAGTATAAAATTAACAAAAAAATAGAAAAAGCCTACATGAACACTGAAAGCTTCAAAAAATGTGGAGAGCAATTTTTAAAGACACTAGCTGAGAAAGACCCATGTCTTGTTCATGGATTTATGACTAAAAATGGTTAAGATGTCAAGTTTCCTCAAGTCAACCAATAGAGACAAAGCAACCCAAATTAATATCATAGTTGGCTTCTTTTAGACATTGAAAAACTGATTCTTACACATCTGTATCTGCAAATCTATAGCTATATGCACAAAGGACCTAGAATAGACAAAACAAAACAATTGGGAAAAAATAAGATTATAGGACCCATATTTCATAATTTTAAGGATTACTATAAAGCTATAGTTATCATGATGCTGTGGTATTAAATATAGACATATGTTTAACTTGAACATTAAAAATAGTCCAAAAATACACCCACCATACTCAGCTAATTGATTTCTGCCAAGGGTGCTCAGACAATTCAATGGGGAAAAGGATAATAATTTCAACTAACAACGTTGGAAGAAATGAATTTGCAAACACTGAAAAAAAATTTTAATGAAACTTTATCCATACTTCACACCAAACACAAATACTAATTCACAATTTATTATAAGTTATATATAAGAAATAAAATTATAAAATTTCTGGAATAGAAGAGGGAGACATTATTAACAACATTAGGTTAGGAAAAGATTTTTATATAGGACATAGCACAAACTATAGAAATATTTGATACATACAACTTTATCAAAGTTAAACTTCTGACTCTTTAAAAGGAGCTCTTAAGACAAAGAATAAGTTATTGAAAATATAGATTCATATAAATAGCAGAGAGGATGAAGTAAAGAGATTCTGGCTGGTAAACTGGGAAATCCTATGGGAGGCTGAATTTTATTCTTCGGGCTGCTGGGCAATTTAAATCACATTGTAGTCCCATGTAATAATCAATTTTCACCTAGCTTCTTAGCTCTTCTACTCTTTTTTCCATACATGTATGTATTTTTCTATGTTCTTCAACACAGGAGAATGTGAAATCTGAATATTCTACATGCCCTTTCTCTAACATCCATTGCTTATTTTTTAATTAAAAGAATAAAATATAAAAGAAAGATTCTAACATGGGACATCAGAATAATTAAAGAATATTCTATCCTGTTCTTCCCTTCATACTACAAACAGAATTCAGTTTTATTTCCCAACTATATGTGAAACCCATTCCTTTTTTTATTTCTACCGCCATTGCTCTACACATCATACCTCTTGTCTGAGCTACTCTCATATCTTCTAATGTAGATGTCCTCAACTTTTTTTTATTCTATGACCTAAAATATATGAGAAATTTATATTTTTTTCTAACTGAGTGGAGGCCTAGACATTTTCTTTTTTGGGACAAGATGATAACTCACTGTAACATCAAACTCCTGGCCTCAAGCAATCCTTCTGCCTCTGCCTCCAGAAGAGCTGGGACTACAGGTTCGCACCACCACATAAGCTAATTTCTTATATATATATTTTTTGTAGGGATGGGTACTTACTACATTGTCCATGCTGGTCTCAAAATCCAGGACTCCAGAGGTCCTCCCACCTCAGCCTGCCAAAGTGTTGGAATTACAGGCATGAGCCACCACACGTTTATTGAGCCTAAAATTGTTTATTGAGTTTAAACAGTTGCAACATATGGCAACTTGTTATTTATTATCAATATTGACATGTAAAATTAAGCTGTTATATCTCTCCTTCAAAGGCTTAATGGATAATAGGTATAAAATATTTATACTCACTATAGCAAACATTTGCACATGATGGAAAAACTTGTTCCACATTAGCCCTTCTGCCAAAAAGAACTAGGGAACTGGATAATGTTTTAAACAATTATTTTCAAACATGGCATACGAAGAAACATGGGATTATGATCCTTGAGACAAAGAAAACAAAGTAAGCTGGACAATCACCTCAGCTTTCTGCTTGTCAGTATTTACAGAAGATGGGATAGTGAAGGAAGGCCAAGTGAAGTGTAATCATCTCCCTGAGCTGTAGTCACAAAAATCAGAGATTAACATGTTGAAGTAGCCTGGAATCTGTGAGGCAAAAGATATAAAAGCAGGGATTTACTTAGATAAAATGATAAAAAAAAAAAATCTGTATAGTAGCTCCCTTGAGCATTTGGTTGAATGCCAAATTAAGTGATTAAGGTGAGACTTCACCATGCCAGAAAAGGATCAGTTAATGGAGATAGGACAAGTATCGGGGAGCCAAAAGTCAGAAATTGAACAGGGCTCACACAGGGTTGAGAGATGTTAAAACTGACCAGCCAAAAGGAGAAACATCGTTGAACACTTGGGATCCTCTGTTAAGATTCCAGAAAGGCAATGCTTTAAAAGAAAGAATAATCTGGTCTTAACAGTAAAGACTATACTATGCCTTTCTTAGAGGGCCTTAAAAATGTGCCTAAAAATTACAAAACGGATCCACAAGTAAATTAATTGCTTGCCCAAAAACAAACAAACAAACAAAAAACAAAAAAACCCTCAACATTCTTTACAGGAAAACAAGAAAATTCCAGGTAAATCATTATGTATCATTCAAATATTTGGCATCCAAAATTAATAATTAACATGCAAAGAAGTCAGAAAATATAACTCATAACTAGAGAATAAAAATAAATTTAGAAATGAGAAAGATAAAATTATGGGTAAAGGATTTTAAAACAGCTAATATTATCACGATGTTTAAAATTTCAAGAAAAATATAAAAACAAAACATAAATGGAAACTATAAAAAAACAGAACCAAATAAAAATTATGGGGAGGGGGAAAAAACAGGCTGGGTGTGGTGGCTCACGCCTGTAATCCCAGCACTTTGGGAGGCCGAGGTGGGCAGATCACCTGAGGTCAACAGTTCTAGACCAGCCTGGCCAACATGGTGAAACCCAGACTCTACTAAAAACACAAAAAATATCTGGGCGTGGTGGTGGGTCCCTGTAATCCCAGCTTCTCGGGAGACTGAGGCAGAATTGTTTGAACCTGGAAGGGGGAGGTTGCAGTGAGCCGAGATCGCACCAGTGCACTCCAGCCTGGGAGACAGGGGGAGACTCTGTCTGAAGAACTGAAATAAAAAGTTGGCTAGATGGGCTTGATAGCTGATCAGGCACTACAGAAGAAAAGGTTATAAATTTGATAAAAGGACCTTAGCAACTATGGGCATGACTTGGAGATGTGGAGCAACCAGAACTCTAACACATTGCTAGTGAGTGTGAAAGTTACAGTTTCCTCAGTTTGGCAGCTTCTTGTAAAGATAAAATACACTTAATATATGACCCAGCAATTCCACTCCTAAGTGTTTTTACAATAGAAATGAAGATATATTCACCATAAAAAAACTTGTACATGAATGATCATAAAATCTTCATTAAAAACTACTAAAAACTAGAAATCTCTGAAGTGTCCTTAAATATCCAAAGAGTAAAGGAAGTATAGCTATTCACTTAAAAAACACCAAACAGTAATACAAAGCAAAAAAGAAAATCTCTTGTGTTCATGACTCCATGTGTTAGTATGTTCTTGTGATTGTTAACAATAGCTGATTAAAATAAAATAATAAATTGTATAAATTATTTTCAATGACATATAACTCAAAACCATCCTATATGTCTCCACTGTACTTAAAGTGCCAACTCAACTATGAGGCCAGTCTAAAGACTCTTATTTTATCCTTCTCTCCTTTTCTAATATTGGGGTCCAGATATAGACATCCTTCTGCTTTTCAAGCATAACAAATTCATACCTGCCTTGGCCTTTGTCTCCTGGTTACTTAACCTAAAAGAGTCTCTGTTGATACTCCTTGTCTTGTTGCCCTGTTATAATTTCCAGTCATTTATCACTGTGTGACATTGTTACTTATCTCTCTCTTCTAAAATGCTTCATGACAGTAAAATCAAAACTTCTTATCTTTTTTATTTTCTCTCCAGTGCCCACAACTCTGTTTGGTAGATTCTCAAAATGTATTTTCTGAAAGGATTAATGAGTGAAAGAAGGAATACCAAATAGTTTTTATGAGCATCAGTTTTTAGTTTTTGTTGTTAAAAAATTAAAAATTGCTCTTTTTTTCAATGTGAATTTATTGTTTCCTAAAGCTACAGGATGCACTTGATATGTCTCTCATTGGGCTGTACATCTCTAAGGAATAAGATTCCTTATTCCTTAAGGAACATAAGGCAATTTAGAGAAGGCAGAAATTCCAACAAGTTCAATTAATTGCATAGTACTTTCCCTTATGACATTTCCAACACTATTCCTAGGTCTTAGTCATAAAAGAGGTTCCTTAAGTGACCACAATAGACAGCATTCATTTAAAAACTGTTACCTCTAGACCTGTGGCTTTATTGATTTTACATTACTTTTACTTTTGAGGCATCAAAGTCAGAAACAAAATGAATATCATGCCAAATGGGTGATTGGTAAGGAATCATTTTATCAAAAGAATTCTGAAAAAATGTTGCTATACCGCATAGTGTAAGATGAGGCAGTAATTACTAACCTGAGTTTAGCAGTAAATTCTATTTCTATTTCTACACTACTACTTAGGAGAAGATGATTATGTAATTACTAAAAAAATTGACAAAGAATAAAATTGGGAATAAGGTGAAAAGTTATAAATTGAGGAGTTACTTCAAGGGATAAAGGTCAGGACAAAATAAGTGAAACTTTATGGAAGGGAGAAGAGAAGAGAGATTAGGATACTGAAAGAGAGTGAGACTTGAAGAAAATTGCATTCAAAGAAATAATGTTCTTTCTAAAGCCCCTGGTTGAGTCATCATGACATACAGAATAATCCCATGAGAAAAATATGTTAAATAGCCAAGTTTAGAAATCAGTTTCAATTTCTTCTGCTTGTTCCTACCACACACTAATAAAACATCCCTCTGTACTTATTTTTGAGATTTCGTTTGCATGTATTAAAAACCAATTAAAGTTCTTCATACATTTCAAAAAACTGACTTCAAAGAAAATGAAAACAGTATGTGATAAAACTAAACATAGAGCAAAAAGATACATTTAGATCAGTGTTTAAAAAAACAGCACATATACATTAAAACCAAGTGTGATTGGTTTTATATATACTTACCTACTTAAGAGAATAAGGATTTTCTTACTGTTGGCAAGAGTGCCTTTTTTATAAAAGGACAGTAAAAGGTCTGGAAAAGTCTGTCTTTTTCTGTAACTATTTTCCTGTTTGGTGGTTTCAAAACATTTTTTAAGAAGAAAAGTGGTAATATGTATTAGCTCAGAAATAATACATCCAGTAAGTCAATCCACGTTAATATTTACAGCATGGTGATGATGAAGGTCGTTACAATTCGTGATGATAATGCTAAAGCTTTCAAGCATTTTAGGGTTCTGTTTTTCAAAATTTCAGTTCTTTTTTTCTCTTTTTTGAGTTTTGGAATGTCACTTTGTCATATCATAAATGCCTAAGTAGATAATTGTGGGGGGAAAATGAAGGGGACCAGAACAAAAGGGGAGCAAGGAAAAGTATGATGGAGAAACTAAACTTAGACTTGGAAGAATTAATTTTGAGCCACGATTTTATTACTTGTTAATGTGACTCTGCACATGACATTTCATCTATGTGTGCATTTCCTCATCTGTAAGAAGGAGGGCCAAGAATAATTTCTTCATGGATTACAATAAGGATTAACTGAAAACATGACTGTGATGTTATTTATTAAAATATAAAGCTGAAAACAAAAGGAAGATTATATACTGTGTAATTCCATGTATATGAAGTTCAAGAAAGGCAATATTAATATATAGTAATAGAAATGAGAAGAGTGATTATGGCAGATTGGGTTCTTGACTGAAAAGGAAAACAATTTAATATTCTGGGATGATAAAATATTCTATACCTTTATCTAGCTGATGATTAAAAGGGCACATTAAAATACAAAAAGTAATTGAGATGCATACTTAAGGTTTGTTCATTTTTTAAACTGCAATAAAACAAACAAGAAAGATAATACTACTGTGATATTTATCCACGTTACTTAGTGTGGGCAAAAGGGCAGTCATGACTTTCCTTATGTGTTTTTCTATTCTTGTCTTGGGCCGCTCCATTCATCCTTAAAGGAGAGCTTGTGAATCAGTTATCATTTCCTGGCTGCAATATTTGCTTTTTAACTATTGAAAAGAAAACTTTAAATGCCTATTCCAACCTTGCCTAGGAAACTTAAAATGATCTCTTAAAACAGAACTAATATGATGCTTATTTAGAAAGCCTCTCCAAAAATATTCTACACAGATAGATTCAGATAATTATTTGCAGGATTAGCTTCATGGGCATCTTACCTTGGCAATAATATAGGCCTTGCACTTGGTTTAATGCTCTTCTGTAGCCATCTTGAAATTCTTAACAACTTTTCAACAAGGGACCAGGCATTTCATTTTATACTATGTCCTGATATTATGTACCCAGTCCTATTCTTATGAGTTTTGCTGGACCTGTACTAGCATCTTTTTGTTTTTGTTGTGGGATTAATTATTTCTTATCTGACTCTTTGACTTACCAAGAATGCCTTCAATCCTGATTTTGGCTTTTCCATTTCAATTCTCAGGGTCTGTCATAACTTTAAGCATTTAATAGACAGTTAATAAATATTTGTTGACTGATAGATTAACTGACCTATTAATTGGATCAATTAAATAATAACTGAGTAAATTAATTAATGTCATTGGGTAACAATGATATGGCAAGCTAAGGAATGATAACAGATTTGAATAGTAAATTGAAAACTGTAATTAATTTCTTCATTAATCTGATCTGTAAATTCATTCAGCAAACATTAAGTACCTACTTTGTACCAGAAAGATGTAACTGGCTGGCATTCACATCTATACAACATGATTTTACCCATATCCAAACTCCACCAGAAGTCTTACTTGGCTTTTCTCAGTGGCTTCTCAGACTTATTTTAATAAATGGGCAATGTTGTTATCAACAGCTACATTACCACTCCCCACACTCATTCCCATACCTATCTCTGAAAGTAACAGCATATTATTATTTTCTCTGAGAATTTGCTAGCAATCTACTTCTTGCATACTGCCTCAAAATAATTTGTTTGCTTTCCCTTAAGAATTTATTAGTTGAGGAAAAAAATTTTGCTCTTCGGCATCCCAAATTGCTTACTCAAGCTGATATTGCACCTGGACCACCCAGGAAATTAAATATTGTGTCGTGTGTGACAAGATGCACACTCTACAGCAGACTACTGAGAAGCTGCATCTCTTCATGGAGATGATAAGGTACAACAGGCTCCACATTTGCCCTCCTCTGTGGCGATAAGATCTTCCTCACTGTTTTCATCCAGTGAGTCTAGATTCCTATTTTCAAAGAAAGTTAGAATCACTGCATTAATCATAATCCATTAAAAGTACAGTTTCTAGTCTTCCTTACCATACTAATCAGAAAAGATCATCCAAATAAGATATATACCAATATAGGCCTGGAGCTCTTCTATTTGCACAATTCCCATTTACTCTTCCCCAAAAATGTTTACTTAACCATTTGTGTTAAAGATACAGAATGAGAAGGTGATATTAAAGTAAATATAAAGTAATAACTTACGTAAGTTTCTCTTCACTGTAGATACACTATAAGGGTTATGAGCTGATCTAGATCATGCTTGAATCTTCATAATAATGAATTGCGGTGATAACTATACTATCTTATGATTTTTTTTTTCAGATTATTTACATCTTGCTGTGATTTTTAGAGGTGGTAGCTAACAACGATATGCCGCCACCAAACACAGAAATGGATAAAATCTATCAATTACTTATCTATCCTCTAAGTTTACATGTAAAGATATACATATACAGCATATATATGTGTGTGTGTATGTAACCTGGTTTTAAGAGTTTCACTAGCTGAAGCATGAGTCAAATAATGTAAGTTACAGAACGCTCATTATCTGAGAGGAGAAATTTTTTCTTGCTATAATTTCCAAGATAAAATTTTCACATGTGGTATTTTACAGCATTGGTTGATATTGATCTCTCCTAGTTTTCTTCCTTGCTCACCAATCATTTCTTTATAGACCTCTTTGCTGGATCTATTTCAACAACTAAAGTTTAGACACTGAAATGCCCAGGATTACATCCATAGACCCCTCTACTTTTCTGCTTGCATCCACTTTCTCTGTAATGTCATCCAGTTAACCCTTGGCTTTAAGTAACGTTTGTAATATTTTTTCTTCTTCCTGAATCCCTTCTCTCAATTTCAGACCCTACTACCTCTAGGACATCTCCCTTTTAATATCAATAAACACTTCAAAATTAACATGTAAAATATGCAACTCTTGATCTTTTCAAACTCTGCTGTAATTGCAGCCTATTTTATCCTTTCAGCTACGTGACCAGAAATCTTGGAAATATTCCCCTTATTTTCTTTATTTAATATAAACCTGGAGGAATTCTGTAGAGTCCACATTCAGAATAAGTCCAGAATCTGACCACACACTCTTTCCACCATCGCTACCCAGTCCAAGTCACCATCATCTTTTTCCTGAATTATTGCAGGGTATTCCTAACTAGTTGATCTGTTTCCTCTCTTATCCTTCACCCTCTGAGAAGACACATGAGGAACAACCAGCTCACAGGTGCTCAATAATGATCTATTGAACAAATAAACACAAGGCAATGTCCTTAAATTATGGTTCTAAGGAGACTTAGAAACTGATTCCAAATCACTGTCATAGAAAAAATTTTAAAAACGTCCCAGGCATGAAATCAAAACAAAATGCAGAAGAGGCCAGTCTAAGTGGAGGTAAGGTAAATAGGTAGCCTTCTCATGTTTGAATATGTTCCACCTAAGAAGAGTTCTATTCAAAGCAGAAATGCAATTTCTAGTTCCCAGCTCACATGTCACTTTCTCATTCAGGCCTTTCCTCACAGCAGTATTTAAAACAGTAGGAATGTCAGGATATTAGCCCTCACCAACTCTCCCTGTCCTCCTGGTGTTTTTCATGTCATCCTACAGCCCTATCAAACAGTATGTATTTAGTTAGGTAACTTCATGGCACCAACAACAAATGTACTTATTTTTTCTCCACTTTTATTGTTGGTTTCTGTGATGGTTAATATTGTGTCAACATGGTTGGATTGAAGGATGTGAAAGAGGGCAAGGATCCTTTGATGTTTTGTTCACAGTGTATCCTCAGGCCTAGAACAGCGTCTAACACGTAATAAGTTGTATTTTTTAGGTGCCAGGGGAAAACATAATTGTATTTAAGTAGTAAGAGATTTTGTTGTTGTTGTTGTTCCTATAGGGAGTACACAGAGTGTATAGTTAGAATTAAGGAAATTAACAAGGGATTTGTGGTACCCAGAAATTAGCAACCATGTGGCCTTATAAGTCTGAGACCCAAGAAGAAGTGTGGGCTTGAAGAAGTCCTGGAGCTCAGTGAGAGTGGAAGTAATGGCGGAGTTGTTGCAGTCTCAGAGAGAAAGAATGGCCCCAGTCACACAACCAGAGGATCCAGGGAATGGGGTTTATACCCTGACTTCTGTTGTCTCCTGCCCTTGACTCTCTTGCTCAGGGTGTTAACTGACCAAACCCAATGGGAAGCAGAGGTCCATGGAGCCCAGCAATTCAGAGAGGGGTGAGAGCCAAGCAGAGGAGGATGACACTAGATCTGAAGGACCACCGGAGAACAACTAGTGCACAAGGACTTAATAAATAACCATGGAACAAATGCAAGGCAATGTCCTTTACAAACAGTTTTAAAGGAAACCTAGAAATACAATCGAGGGCTGGGTGTGATGGCTCACACCTGAAACCTCATCTCTACTAAAAATACAAAATTTAGTCAGGCCTGGTGGCACATGCCTGTAGCCCCAGCTACTTGGGAGGCTGAGGCAGGAGAATCACTTGAACCCAGGAGGCAGAGGTTGCAGTGAACCAAGATGGTGCCATTGCACTCAAGCCTGGCGACAGAGCAAGACAGACAGACAGAAAGAAAGAAAAGAAAAGAAAAGAAAGAAAGGAGGGAGGGAGGAAGAGAAAGAGAGAAAGAAAGAAAAAGAAAGAAAGGAAGAGAAAGAAAAAGAAAAGAAAGAGAAAGAAAAGAAAGAAAGATAAAGGAGGGAGAGGGAAGGAAAGAGGGAGGGAAGAGGGGAGGTGAGGGAGAGGAAAGGAAAGGAAAGGAAAGGAAAGGAAAGGAAAATACAATCCAATGTACTGTTTATCTCAGAAACCTCAGAAAAAGTCAAGGTCACAAACTCAAAAGAGGCAACTGCGAGGAAGGTTAAGGGACGAAGGCAGCTTCAAATGTTCTAACATCAGCCACCAATGGAGAGTTATCTACACAGTGGACCCTTTAGTCAAATTTCAAAGGTTCTCACATGCTGTGGTCTCAATGTTTATGTCCCCTCGAACCAAATTCACATGTTTAAACCGAATCCCCAATGTGGTAGTATTAAGAGGTGGGGCCTTCAAAGGTAATTAGCTCATGAGGGTAGAGTCCTCATGAATGGATTAGTGTCCTTCTAAAAGAGGATCCTGAGAACTTGTTTGCCCTTTCTACCCTGTAAGGAACAGGGAGAAGGCATCAAATATGAGGAACAGTCCCTCACGAGACACTGCATCTGCTGAGCCCTTCATCTTGGACTTCCCAGTGTTTAGAACTATAGGAAATAAATGTTTGTCATATATAAACTACTCAGTTTATGATAGTTTCGTTAAAGCTGTCTGAACAGACTAAGACAACACAAATGATCGGGTATCCACGTTCCTTAATTTTATAGTTCCACTTAAGTTCTTCATGTAACTCCTCCATTTAGGTGGTATTCATGGATTGCATCGTTCACTCAATATCCTGCCATGGTGGAGTTCTCTGCTGCTTACTCACTTCACAGTGCCAGTGAATCGGGTATCAGGGCCAATCTGTAAATGCCACGTGGTTCCTGTTTCCCCTTACTGCTTTATCTCAAGATATATAGAAACTGATTTGATATTATGAAGCCAGAATAGCAGATATCACAATCATTATCCTCATACATATAATAGGAGGAAGGAGGGAGGAGGAGAAAAAAAAGGTAAAACTCAGCTTTCAAATCTGAGGTTTGAGAAAGGGATTCTTTTAAGCAGAAATGCCACCTCAAACAAAAATTTGTCATTTCTGTAAATAGTAAGGAAACACAGGTAAGAGATAAAACGAAACAAAACAAAAAAAAACAGCTCCTGAGCTTTTTGCTCCAGGTGATCGTGAAAGCTCAAAGAACATCCCTCAGCAAAACTGCACTTTATGCTCTGCCTGCAGATTCACCTCTGCTTCAGGAAGAAAGCTTGGAACAAAAGGAGCCTGTGGAGGCCCAGAAGTTGGAGAGACTAGGGTTATGCATGTGTGGCTTTATCTTTCCTCTTAAGTAGTTGTGTTTGGAAAGAAAGAAACAAAAAAACTGAAAACGATAAAGGGAAAACCACACTTGCCCTGTTTTTCTGGCCATGTAGATGAAAAGAGCATACTGCCTCCACTGTCTTTGCTCCCATCAGAGGCCCACAGAATAGGGCATTCGGGAAAAAGAGAGAAAACAGCATGTCTCAGGCCATGTCAAGGTGCAGGCCCATCAATTCAGCAGCCTGCAGAGCTCTCCTCCCTGCAAAGAGCCCGCTGCTGAAACAACATTATTGCTGGCTGTGACTCTAAAGGCATTTATTTTTCCCCCTGTAGCTGTGAGGTGCTGACCTCACTGCTGGAATTGAAAGATAAGAAAAATGTTTTAATCCTATGTTAATTATTGAAATTAGAACTGCAAACAAATATTTTGGGAAACTTCAAGTTGCTTCCAAACGTGGCACTTTCCATTTTAAGCCCTAAGTATAATTGTGTATTCAAAGGCTCAGATCTTCCCAAAGATTCATACATTATGTATGCCATAACTTCCCCGGGACAGGGAGGATGTCACGCTCTGCATCCTGCTGAAATGGGGAAATAGTTTCAGACACAATTTGACTTGAAAAGTATCAAAAATGGAAAAAGAAAAGAAAAGGAAAACATGGAATCCACTTTTCTGGGACTAGAATTTTTCACTAAATCAGAAGCTCTTTTAGGATTAAAATAGTACAAAATTAAGACGAATGTTGAAATAACAAATTAACAGCTACAGAAGTATATACAAACAATATACAGAAGTATATTCTTTTATGCAAGGAAAAAAAGGTATCTCTGGAAGAGGTTGTTTCTGACTGAGGTTCAGCACATGTTTTCTGTAAAGAGACAGATATTGATGCTTTCAGCTTTGTGCTGACAGGATTACTGTCATAACTACTCAACTGCCTCATTGCAGTTCCAAACAGTCATCTGTAAACAAATGGGTGGGACTTTGTTAAGCCTTATTTGCAAAGATAAGTAGTCAAAGAGATTTGGTCTGCAGGCTGTAATTTGACAACTCCCATATATCTATATGTTTATAGATTAATTAATATGTTCACTGAGCAAGTCAAATATTTAAAAACTCACAATATTGATGACTTTTATAAGTTTATTACCCTTATTAATTCTTGGCCTCTTTTATCAGTTAGGTAAGTACAGATGTCCCCACATCAACATCAATTAAAAAGGAAGACACTGACATTGCCAGCATGAAAGTGCTCTTGGGACTGGGAACAGATCAAGCATCCTGACCATATTAGACTTAGCATGGGCATCGTCAGGTTTAATAAATTCCTTTTAATAGTTTTCAAAGTCAGGCCTATGAACATTTCTTCTAACTTCTGCCTCAAATTGTACATTAATTTCAGCCACTGGTTCTCGAGGCAGTTTCATGGCAAAGGCTTTCTGCTGCTTCAGGGAAGGCCAGGCTAAGAAATCTGAACATAAGTCTATAGCAACTCCACCAGAGTCTCTACTTGGAGACTTCTGCCAAACCAAATGAAAGGGGCAGACTGCAATAACATCCATTTAGATTCAATATCTGATTCTCATTTAGTTGCCCTGATTTCTTTTAGTCTTTAGGCACATCTGCTGGTACTTATTTTTTATGGCCAATTTATGGTAAAGGTTTGATTAAGATACCTCTATACCTTGCAATCCTTAAAATACACAGCATAGAGCAGACAAAGAACAGTTTAAGCCTTATCCATTCAAGGTCAAACAAAAATATTTTAGTCCATCCAGCCAAGTCAATGAGGCTGGCCAACTCACTAGTCTGCCCACAGGACCGTCCCCGCTTCATCTTAATTGTATCTGGGAAGCCAAATGAACAGACTGCTTTCAAAACAAGCTCTATTTTTTTTTATGCCATAGTCCAGGTGTTTTGGCTGTATCACAACAATCTACCATTATAAACTGGAAAATTCAGAATAATTACAATTTTGCTCTGTTCAGTAGTCTAATTTTTTATTTAGAGGCATCCGTTGTTGCTCATAAACACACATTTATCTAATTGCCTTCACTCATCTCACTTAATGTGCTGTACTCTGATGACATTTTTAATGTGACCTAGAAACAGGTAAGCTCTCTCTTGTGTGAGGAGTGCAAATTTAGATAAATACAATTAATGGAAAATGTCTTTGGGGAGAATTTCACCAACATATAATTGATCTGAAACAGTTTAATACTAAAATCACTGAGTCACAGGCAGCACTGATTTCCAAACCCTTGTTGATAAAGCCAGATGGCATATAGGGAGAATCCTTTTAATAGCCATGGGTGGATATGGCCTGAATAGAACAAGAGCATGTAGTAAATACTGTAGAGCCGTTGTTCGTTCCCTTTTATGAGAAGTATGAAAATTTGGAGATAGAATCTGTTTTGTCTTACCCAATCAAGGCAATTCCATCTCTTTCACACAGTGCCCTTGGTTGAAGTAACCTGCTCTATGCCAATGAATACCTAGCATTCCCTTGTGATTTTGGCATACAGTGTCATGACCAGTGAGACATGAAGGTCTAGATTTAGCAGCTATACAAAAATGAAGTTACTTGCATTTCAGGAAAACCAGGCCATGCCTTGAAGACGTAATCATATAGTTAAATCAAGTGAACTCTAACATTAATGCTAAATCATCTAGTCATATGAGCTAAATAATTCCTTTATTGCTTTGTAGGTCTATATTTTTAAATTATGGAATATTTCAAATGTACAATAAAAGTAGAGTAGGTAGTAGGGCAAATAGCCAAGTACCTTGCTTATGTTATCACTTTTCTACATTGATATCAAATTCTTTTGAAAAGATATTCTAGAATACCTGAGCTCATAGTTCTGCATTTAAGTGATTAGGCATAGAAACAGCCCTACTACAGAAGCATCATTGATGAATTCTAAGTATGTGAGGCAGGATATCTCTACTTTTCTTTTTTTTAATCAAGCATAGGTTAAGAAATATGCAGTAAGTATAACAGCTTTGAAACTGAGAACATACTCAAAGTGATATGAATCAGCATGGAATGTTGACCAGCTTGAGATTCTTGTATCACACTAGGATTGTAAGAAACAGCACAAGTAACAGAAACAGGACAAAATGTCTTCCTTAGTCTATCCTGGCCATAGATTTGCCAAAACATCAGTAAGGAGGCCGTAGGTAACTTTCACCATCGCTAACTCGTGAAACATTTGAATAAAGCCTTCTTTTCATATTGCCATTATATGATGTGTATGAGATTCCAGCATAAAGACATATGCTAAAGAGAGCTAATTGAATTAGAGGGAACCAACAGACCTGGAAGGCCATCATCCAGCAGCCTAGATGAAGATGCCCAGGACAGCAGCTAGCTGTGCCTCCCCAGGGACTCCTTATAAAAGTTATTTTTCTGTTAGTGTGGTCCCTGTTACATCTGCTGCTACAGATCTGAGATTGTTTTGCCAATAACTCTAATGACCTAAGATACACCTAACTTCAAGTCAAACTGAACTGTTGGCTCAGTTACAAGTGGTTGTATTTGTTTCAGAATTTCTGGAGCTTAACGAAGGCAGACTAATGTCATCCTACAACCCACTCCACTTAATTTAGCCTGAAAAGTCCACTTTCCCTTCCTTTTCTGACTTTATCTCACTTTGTGTACAAATATGTGAAAATAAATGCAAATACTATGCTTGTAAAGAGGGATATGTATTTTTAAATACACACATGAATATTTATAAAGTCCACTGTCCTCAAAATTCTAGAAGCCAGTACATAAAATCATGTTGGTAAAACATATTAGAGTTCATATCCAAGCAAAATAATTTACTGATATTGAACTAGAAGTTTCATTAAAATATCCAAAACTATATACTGATGGCTTAATTTCTTTTATTTCTTGATTTCATATTTGTCTCATTCATTTAAATTTTATCAAAGTAGATACCCAACATTGACATTCTTTTTAAAATAAGTGTCAGCATTTCATTATAATTTGTAATATATTTTCTCTTTTTCTGAGCCACTGCAGGCAGTCATTATTTGTTGACTGCATGGAAAGTTGAATAAATTAGCAAATGTAAAAATGCTCATATCAAAAGTTTGTCTTCATTTTTTGAGCAATCTTATTGACTATGAGAAAGATAAATAGCATGTAAATTTAATACACACGGAATGGTCATCAAAGCAAAGGTTTTAAACCTATGTTTCTCAGGGCAAGGTAGTGGTTAATCTAATTGCACTTAAGGGTTGGGGAAATTTAATAATGAGAGAGAAGATAAGAAACTAAGCAGAGTCTACTGAATAGTGGAAGAAAGTTATTCTGCAATGATTTAATGTGGAAAAGAACAAGAACTTGCAAAGAAAGACAGTTGATATATGTCAATGTGATTGATACAGAAAAGCTGGAATTTTAAGGCAGGACTCATGTTGCTAGTAAGGAAAGAAAACTAACTCTATTAGTGTGTCTGTGCAGACAGAGGGAAGTGGCCAATACCAATCCAGGCCTCTATAAAATATGAACACAGTGAGTTTTTCAAACATTAATGCGCACATGAATCACCAGGAACCTTTTCAAAATGTAGATTCTGATTCAGCAAATCTGGGGGAGATGTTACGTCTCCAACAAGCTTTCAGATGATGCTCATGATGCTGGTTCATGGATTATACATTGTGTAGCCAAAAAATAATTTCCTCACAGTTAATAAAGGAAAAATCCTGGTAAGGAGTGTGCCTCTACTAAGGTATACAGTTATGTATTCAGTATGGTGTTGTATATACACACTACAAAAACAGTTCATTTTATAGTTTAATTCTCAACCAGTCCTTTTGTTGCCATTTTCAAACACTGAGTTCAATACCCGAGATCTTTTAAAGAAAAGTTACGTGACATTTGATCCTTATCGTGAAGTTCACAAAGTCTGATAGCTTAACCAGGTAAGCAATCTTTTCACATCAACCCCATTTATGGTAAAAAGGGACTGCATTGGATGAAGTCTTAGGAAGATTACAAATTCTCTGAGTATCAACTACATCATCTATGAATTGCGACTATTTACCTTGCCTCTCTTGAATTCTTGTTCCCCTAATTCTAGCAGTGTAACTGGAAAAGTTCCTTGATTGTTATGAACCTCAGTTTCTCTTTTAAATTATGGATAGAATACATACTTTTGAGAATTAAACTGGCTAGTATACGTCAAACACACCTCACAATCTTTGGCATACCATGGGTTTTGACTAAATGACAGTGTTTTAAATACTAATAATCAAATATAATCATTTTCTAAGGGACTCGACAAGTTTATACTACTGTTATAACTCTAAAATGAGTCTTTTTGCTATGAGTTTGCCTGAAGATAACTATAAACCTTTCCATTCCATGACTTCTTCTTCTCTGTCACTTTGTTAATTCTATTCATTGTCTCTTCTTACTAAGTTGTTTAGTATTCAAGCCTAAAAATGTCCTTATAAAATATCATTCTTTATTATGCTAATAACTCAGAAATGTAGGTCAGGTAAATACAAGTGGTGTGTGAAATGAAGCCTTGAGAGTTTATAGTTCTACTGCCCAAATAGTCAAACATCGTTAGTGTGATTATAATAGCCTGTAGCAGCCAACCTACGTTTGGAACAATGCTTTGTTTTCCCCCCACTCTTGCAGCAATTATGCTGTGGGGTGAAGGAAAGACATTTTTTATTTTAAGAGGAGCCTACCACTTGCCAAATCTACTTTCACTTGGATGTTTTTCCTCAAGTCATTATTCGTAAGATAAGGTTATAATAGAACTACAAGTAATTAGAGTATTTGCTACACATTATGGGCTTCCGGAGCTCTTAAGAAATATAATGAATCTGGTATATAAACTTATAAATAGATGGAATCAATACACAGTGAAACCTCAAAAACTAATTTCATGCTAGTTTTATTTAGAATTTGTGATTTATAAAGAAAAGAAAACCAAACACCGCATGTTCTCACTCAGTAGTGGGAGTTGAACAACGAGAACCCATGGACACAGGGAGTCTCCCACAGTGGAGACTGTTGGGGGGTGGGGGACTGGGGAGGAATAGCATTAGAAGAAATACCTAATGTAGATGACAGGGTGATGGATGCAGCCAACTACCATGGCACGTGTATCCCTGTGTAACAGATCTGCACGTTCTGCACATGTACCCCCAGAACTTAAAGTACAACAACAACAATAACAAAATAAATAAAAAGAATTTGTGATTTACTGAACACAGGTCTGACTGAAGTTTGCTTTTGCATCCTTTGTGAAGGAAAAAAAATCCTTGTTAAGCAATTTAACAAAGTCATTTACCTTTCTTAGAAGCATATTATTATATGCTCGACATTTTGAACGAGTCCAGGGGGATAGAGTATGTTTATCACCAACATTGCTATCAGTTTGCTCCAGCAGAACTTGGAGATCTTCCTTACTATGTTATCAATGCACATTCTTGAATATTACAAAATAAATTTCAAAGTGTCATGGAGTGTGCCTTTATCAAGAACTTGCTTTGGGAGAGGAGAGAGCTGAACACTGCTGGGTAATGTGTTAAATTAGGTGGTCATATAGCTTGAAGAACTTAGTTTATGAAAGAACTTGAGCTTTTACTGATGCAAACAGAATTTTGTTCCCATTAAAATTATTTTGCACAATACCAACATACCTGAAATTCAAGCACCAGCAATTGATCTAGTCACAATATTCAAATGCACTCTTTACTACTTCAATACAACCAAAATATTAAATGCAATATAAATATTGTATTTGCAGCTTAAAGCTATCACTTATCTTGTTTGGGTTAACAGATGTTGTGATAATGCAAAGGACACTCATGAAATTTACATCACTGTGTTTCTAGTGACTGAACATATCTTAAAAAATGATACTAGATTATATTTTCATTTAATACTATAAATATTAATACTACTCTCATGAGTATCTGTTTATAACATTAGTATGTCTATGTACAAATATATATACTGATAATTTAACAAATAGTAAACATATATAGAAAAATAGTTTTACTTTGGTTTTATAAATCTGGTATTTAAAAAAATACTAGGCTGGGCACGGTGACTCATGTCTATAATCCCAGCACTTTGGGATGGTGAGGTGGGTAGATCATCTGAGGTCTGGAGTTCGAGACCAGCCTGGCTACCATGGTGAAACCCCCTTTCTACTAAAAATACAAAAAACTAGCTGGGCATGGTCGCACACACCTGTAATTCCAGCTACTCAGGAGGCTGAGGCAGGAGAATCACTTGAACTTGGGAGGCGGAGTGCAGTGAGCCAAGACTGTGCTATTGCACTCTGGCTTGGGCAACAAGAGCGAAACTCCATCTCAAAAAAAAAAAAAAAGGACCGACCATGTTTTATAAGGGCATCACTATTCATCTATGGGTATTGTTCTCAAACTGGTTTGCATCACACTCAACTGGAACAAGGGCTCATTAAAACATGAACTGCTAGGTTTGGATACCTCAATTTCTGATTCAGTAGGTGTGGGGTGGAATCCAAGATATTTGCATTTCTAGCAAGTTCCAGGTAACACTGATGCTGCTGGTCCTGGCACCACACTTTGAGATCCACTGCTATAAGTACCTTGTTTTGGCGTAAATAGTAACTAGATGTTATTTTACCTCTTTTCCTTCCATTTCAGCAAATATTTACAGAATTTAATACGATGCTTTTATCAATATATTCTTTAAATCAATAATTAGAATCATCTGGGTATGATTAAAATACAAATGCCTGCCTTGGCCTCACATCTTTGGGCTTAAGATAGTTCCAAAAATTTCATATCAGAATCAAACGAGGAAACTTTAAAAATCCCAAGGCCTAGGCTGCACCCAATACCAATCATCCTAGTCTATTTGTGCTGCTATAACAGAACACCTGAGACCTGGTCACTTATAAAGAAAATTACCTGGAGGTTGGAGAGAAGTTTGGAGGCTGAAAAGTTCAAGACGCTAGGATGTGGTGTCTAGTGAGAGCCTTGCTACATCATTACATGTTAGACGGGAGAAGGGCAAAATGGGGATAAACGCTGGTCCTCACATCACAGAGAGCAGAAGAGAGTAGACCCACTCCCACAATCCCTTTTTATAGTGGCATTAATCCATTCTTGAGGACAAGAAGTCTCATGACCTAAATATCTTTCATTAGACCTCATCTTCTGACTGTTACACTGGGAAATGATTTTTTAACACAAGCATTTAGAGGGATACATTCAGATCTCAGCACCCATTAAATCAAAATCTCCAGGGGTGGGATTCAGGTCTCACTGGATCTCTGGGTGATTCCACTGTGCAGCCAAGGTTGAGAACGAATCAGTAGATTTGTGAACTACTACTTTAGGAGCCCGTATTTCAAAGCAGATTCTCCTGCTCTCTACCTACGAGGACTGTAGTAGTCACAAAAATTGTCTGTCTCTGTCAAGATTGCATCTTGATTCACTCTATTTGCATCTTGTATTTACGTTTACATTTCTAGTTTTTAACTGTTTATAAACATTGCCCTGGGAATGCATGTTTTGATGACTAATTTTAAATGACTTGCTATTTTATTAACTCATATTAATGGCTTTCAATCTCTCACTTAATGCCAAGATTTTTTAGTAGGAAAAGGAAAAAAAAAACCTCAACAGTCTTTTTAGTGAGTTTTGAGACCTTATACTAGAGCTGATAATAGAAATGTGCTATATTTGCTCTGTTCAAAACAGTAGCCTCTAGCCACATGTGACTCTTGAACACTTAAATTGTGGCTGGTACACCTCAGAGAATGAACTTTAAATTTTATTTCTAATTTAAATTTACATAACCACTTGTGGCTAGTGACCACTATATTGGCCAGCATAGCCTTAAACAATAAACTGAATCTAGCACAAAACCGGCCTGCAATGGTGACAGTAACTAAAATATATGCATATATGTATGTGAAGATTTACTATTTGCTAGGTTCTGTGTTAAGAAATGTACAAGCATTTTTTCATTTAATTTTCATGATCAACAGTTGGCAAACATTTTCTGTAGAGTCAGAGAGTAAGTACTTTTAGCGCATGCACCATGCAGTCTCTGTTGCAATTTTTCAACTCAGTTATTGCACTGAAAGCATCCATAGACAATCCATATGCATATTAGTACGGCTGTGTACTAATAAACATATATTTAGAAAAGAGGCAACAGGCATAATTTTGTCCATGGGCCATATTTAAAGACCCCTGCTCATGATAATTCAATAATTTTATGAATGTTAAAATAATAGGGGAAACTGAGTATATACCTACTTCAAGCGAGGTTCTCATTCCTACTACAAACACTTGCTTCAACATTCACCTTTCCACTTCTGGTTATCATTTTATTTGAACCAAGCGGGCATCTTCTTGACATGAATTATTCTTAATAAGAAATTTCTTCTTTCAATTTTCTTCCTCATCATCTATTCAGATACAAATGTTTTTCTACTATTATCACATCTACCAGTTTAATGTGCTGGTAAACTGAGACATTGTGGTTCAATTCTTGGTTCCAGCCATTGGACACAGTGGGTAGTTATTACACAGCAACTAAATATGTGTGTGACTATACATATATCATTGTCAAATTATATAAAATTCTACCTATTTTTGTTTATTAATTTATCTAACAGTAATTAAATGCATATTATGTTCAAGGTACAATGCTGGCTACTATTGTAGAATATAAAAGAATATAGCTGGATTCTTGCCAGAAAACTTAAGAGTCAATGGAGGAAAATGCCATGTATATAAACTACTGTAATACAAATTAACTTAGGAGAGATACAGCCTAAGTATTTAGGAATCCACAGAAGCTAAAGATCACTTTCCACTAGAACTCAATTCAATTTGATTAATGGTCACCTGCCGAATATCTCCTTTCCCCAAAATTTTATTAGGCTACTGGCAGAATGCAAAGCAGAAACATACTAGTCTTCCTGCTTGTGTAGCTTAAGGTATTATTAAGTAAGCCAACCATGAATACACTCTTCAAACAACTGAAAGGAAATTCCAAAGGGGTAATTTTATAAGTATTCTATAAGGTAGTCAACATAGGAGTCAAGGTAACTAATAGGAAGGAAGAATACTGTAAAATGTAATTAGCCTGTGAAGACTTGTGTCTCACGGAAGGACCAATAGATAGGGCTAAAAAGTTTGTGATTACACAGAAAACAGTGGCACAATTTATTATCATGTGTATTACTTCACAGTAAACAAATTAAAGTGAGATATGTACCACCAAAAAAATCAATGAGGTTAAATACCTTCATGACTTTCTTTACACTGTATTATTTAAAGGCATACTATGTCAAAATGTGCACAGTTAATACAGAAACTTACAATTCTTACACTCTAACTGTAAAATGCATTAAATTAAAGCCTCTGTGGTAACTGTGAGTGAATGAGGGATAGTTTTGTCTTTAGTAACTAATCATTGGGACAAGAGCCACTTTGGTATATATTACACCAAATCATATAGGATTCAACACAGCAGAAATAAACACTAATAGAAATGGAATAGTAACAGTAGTACTTATTTTGGATCTTAGGATCCTGTGGTACACATGCTAATGTTTTATCTTCATTTTCAAAAGTCTTCAGTATATGCTACTTCAGCACACTCACAATATACTTATTCCTTATTTCTTCTCCTTGTCTTCATTTTTCTTGTGATAATTTCTTTCAAATGCACCCTGTTTCCATTTTCAGGAATTGCCTGGAAACCTTACTGAACATTTGTTTTTTTTCACCATTTAAGTAAGTTCTACTACTATTGCCATTAATGCAAATACTTATTTGAAAGTATCATGACAATATAAAACATATTAATTCATGTATGTAAACTATATAAAAAGTAAAAACTATTTTCCAGAATCTAAATATGTTAGTAGAAGATAATACATTTGTACCTGAACAGAGCACAGTATTTTCAATTGCAATAATACTTTCTTTGACTGAACTCTTACTGCACTGTGGACATGTTATCCATCTGTTACATGGACACTTGAGGCAAATTGTGTCTTCCTGAATTAGACCCTATTTTCAGTAGTGAAATTTTATGCTCTCTCATATTCTACAGATAGCCTAAAACATAGAACATTATAATGCTGCATCATTAGTTGGCAGGAATTGTGGAAAAAACAACATTCATTTTGTTTCTATTTCACTTGGAATTTATTTATTTTTTAAATTTAAAGTGTCAGTTTTCCCTTCTACAAAAGTTGTATGCTGCATAACAACATTTTGAGGGATCCAGAAACAACATTACAAACTCATTAGCACAGAGATTAAGCCAACAGAAACAGATCATTTTATCCTTTCATTTAAAGACTATCTTCCAGTACTAATATGTTGGTATAATTTGACAGGGCAGAGATACGATGTCAAATAGTATAACATTAGGATGGGACTCAGAATCCTCTTCAGAGGCAGACATAAGTATTCTAACAGAGTTATCAAAAATAAGTTTTTGAAGCAGTATATGTATTATTATTAACTGTAATGTCCCACACCAACCTTTAAATTAATAACTTACAACATGTAATCTCCACCACCCATCAAGGCATTTTTCCTACAGTGGGAATATGTATTGCATTTAGCATGTAACCTTGATACTGTCAAGCTTCAATAAATGCTGCTGAGAGCACAGAAGATCAGCAAAGCCCACTAAGTTGAATAGGCACCATTAAACTATATTTTGAAGGATCAATAATGAATAATAGACAAGCTAAATACAGGCTTAAAAAGTATTACATGTTCTACGTGATGCAGTTAGATGCACTCTCAATGAAAAAATAGCATAACATAATTAGCTTTTACTGCAACATGAGATGAAAAATAAAATATTTTATGAGCTGTAGTAATTTGTTAATGCCACCTCTTTTGAGTACAGATGAGAATCTTATAAGACAGAAAATTAAGCCTGGAGCCGATCTAAGATGGTATTTAAATAAGCTTCCTGCAAAAGTAGTATTAGAAGTAGTTCAATAAAGTAGGTGTGGATCTCTTAAACATAGAATTGCAAATTAACAATAGGGCAATTCCTTTTTTTTCTTTTAACCTAAATGAAAACTGGTAAGATTAAATTGATTAAAGAAGATTTTATAAGTAGCTAAAACTCATAAAAGACATTATGTTTTTATATCCTATTGTGGATTTTTTTAAAAAGAAAACTTTCTAAATTTACAAAATCCTCATTCCCATTGTTAAATTTGAACAGGCATGCCAAAAATATACACTAATATGTACACTAAAAAATGTATAACAGTATATTTAAGGAAAAATAGTATATAAATAAATACTTCAGGAATTATTTTTCCCATGCAGAATGTTTATGTTCTTCCTGACCAATATCATAATTGTCAACAGGCATGGCTCAGCTGTTTTAACCTGATTTGATCAGCTATAATTTAAAACATCCAGGCATTCAAGGCAAGGAATACAGAGATTGAGCAATTGCTCCCCAACATGTCTTCTTATTTAGATGTTACAGGTAAAGGGCATGCCCTAGCTGTGGCTTCACCATGCTAACAGTAAGACATGATTCCAAACCTGGATGCTCTTCTACCCAGTGCAGCTTATTTGAATTATCAGATGCTAGCTATCTTCAACGTATACATAAATGTGATTCATGTAAGAAGCAATAGTATTACAATATACCTGATCTCTGATATATCTGATCTCTGATTTTAAAATACAAGCTGAGATTCATATTTATGTTTGATGATATCTTACTCTATGGTATCTTAATTTCTATGGCATAATAAGCTATACAAACCTTGGATTCAAATAGTCAACTGTTACCAGTCTTGGGTATGCATTGGAATTTTATAAACACTATTGATAGACAGACAGATGAATAGACAGATATGTGTGTGTGTATATATATGTACGTACACCCCATTTCTGCTCTGTGAGCTAGCTGTTAGCATGTTCCAGCATACCACTGCTCTGAGTGATCCTGACGTCTGCTCTTTCTCTTGCAATTTTTACATTCAGAATCTGACTATTTCTCTATCCCTACCACTCTTGTCTAAGCCACACCTCTCAACTCCTAACGTTGCACTCTTGCTCTCCGTGTTCATTCTTTGAAGAGTAGTTAGAAGTATATTTTTCAGATGTAAAATGAATCACGTCACCATCTGCTAAAAACTAATAGCTTCTTCTTACAAGTAGAATAACTGCTGCTTTCAGGACCTCAAGTAATCTGCCTGAAGACTCTCCCCTACTCTGTGCCCTCATCTCTCAGTACAACTCTCTTGCTTGTTCTATTCTGGCAATAGCAGGTCATCTCCAGTCTTTGAATCACGAGACATCCTCTTGTGCCAGGTTCTGTGCACACAGGGCTCCATCCACCTAGGACATTCTTCCCCACTGGAAATTTACAAGCCTCCCTTTCTCCAGTTGTCTGCTCCAATGTCACATGTCAAAATGATGATCTTTGATTCCCACACCCTCATCACACAACAATCCATGTGGACACTCATATCATTTAAACCTTGCTTAACTCTTTACTATAGCACTTGCAACTACCTGAAACACTACTATTATTGAAAATATAAAATTATGTTTATTGTCTGATCAGTCCACTAAAGTGTAAACTCCTTGAAGGCAGTAACTTTGTTATATTAATTGCTCCATTCCTATGGTTTTGAACAGTGCCTGGCATGTAGTAGGCACTCTAAATAATTGTTGAATAAATCAATGTATAGAGGAATGATTATTATGATTTAGTAATATAATAAATGGTTACACCTTCTATTGTATCTATACATCTTTGTGAGAGATATAATTTAAGATAGAAAATTGAACCAAGTATTTTCTTTTTTTTTTTTAAGAAAAAGAGAAAAGGAGAAAGAAAAAAAGAAACAGCAAAAGAAAGAAAAAAAAAGAATGAAAGAGAGAAAGAAAGAGGACGAGAAAGAGGGAGAGAGATTGGGATTCTTGTTTTATTGCCCAGGCTAGAATGCAGTCTAAAAATGGGTATTAAAAACCTCTTTTATGCCAATAATTGTGCTTAACAATGGAGACAGGAAGGAATAGGGGATGAAAATAATAAATAAGCAGACAACCAATATTTTATTTAAACCTGTGAAATACTATGCAATTGCTGAGGAGTGATTTACTTCCAATTATGCGGTCATTTTTAAAATAGGTATAATGCGATATTGAGAAAAATGTATGTTTTGTGGATTTGTGGGAGGAGAGTTCTGTATTTATTTGTTAAGTCTAGTTGTTCCAGATCTGAGTTCAAGTCCTGGATATCCTTATTAATTTTCTATCTCGTTGATCTGTCTAATATTGACGGTGTAATGTTAAAGTCTCCCACTATTATTGTGTGGGAGTCTAAGCCTCTTTGTAAGTCATTAAGAACTTGCCCTATGTATCTGGGTGCTCCTGTAATGGGTGCGTATATATTTAGGATCGTTAGCTCTTCTTGTTGCATTGATCCTTTCACCACCATGTAATGTCCCTCTTTGTTTCTTGTGTTCTTTGTTGTTTTAAAGTCTATTTTATCAGAGACGAAAATCACAGCTTCTGGTAATGCTAG